>CAODLS012899188.1:0-10292 GCA_948243855.1 Flueggea neowawraea
CAAAAATAAAAATTCAAAATTTTACCCAAATTTATTTATAATAATTATCCAAAAATAATTATTCAAAATAATTACTCCAAATATAATTATCCAAAATAATTATAAAAATTATTCGGGGTATTACATTCTTAATTATAAAAATTATTCGGGGTATTACAGGCTTGGTCCTGTGACCCCGCTCGACTTTATGGTCTCTTTAAATATGATACATATATATGGTTTATTAAAAGTTTATTTATAGTTTATGCATGGTTTATTAAAGGTATATCATATGTATTTACAATATAATATGATAAATTGACACACTATATATAATATATGGTTTCTACCAATTATAAAATACCACTTTATTCTCCTTCGGGCCCCCGCTTGAATGTTGTTTTGCGTCTGTCACTGCTCAAGTTCCAAGCCTAATAAAAACACTAAATAATGAAAAAATTATTAGAAATTTCCCAAGATAGCAAGCTTGGTTCAAGAGCAAGAATGTGGGAGCTAAGAGTCTGAATCCATCATTATGTTTGTTTTGCCAATTAAGTTGATATTTGAGATATGTTTTCGACTTACGAATAAGCATACAAATTTTGAAAAAGGGTTTTCTATATAATTTTTGTTTTAAGCATTTAGAAGTGAGTTTTGGAACTGTTTATGATGAATCAAAATATTTTGCATATGTTTTGCATGTGTGTATATGGAGCATATTTGTGATTTCGTTTTCGCTATTCGTTCCAGCTAGTAGGAGAGGTGTTTGTTGTGCTCCACTAGCAGGAGAGGTGCACGCTAGCTCTGTTTTGATAAAATTATGTAATTTTGTTTCTGGGCCCTATGTGTATGTATGTATATATATATATATATATATATATATATATATATATATATATATAAAAAAAAAAAAAATATATATTTAATAAATAGATATATATAATCTATCTATGTGTATTAAATTAAATTTTTTTTCTGGGCCCTATGTGTATGTATGTGTATATATATATATATATATATATAAGCTTACAATTTCTTTATGAATTCTAGAGTGATCATGAAACTATGTATTTGTAAGGAAAATATTATTTTTGCTATGGTTATATGTTTGCGTTTAATTTGTTAACTTTAAACTTAAAATTAAAGTATGTGGTTTTCAAACAAAAGAGTTTTAAATAGAAATCTTGTTTTAAGATATTTTTGATATAAAAATTATATGCCTAGTACTTCTTTTTTGTATGTTTGTTACCCAGTGAGCGTCGGCTCACCCCCTATTTTAGTTCTTTTGCAGCTTCTTAGCTTCCGGATCATTTTTCATCGCTTCCCAACACTTCATCCATGCTGAAGGATCATATTCTTTAATTTCATTTATTTCATTTTTGTTGTAGCATTATTATCGTATATAACTATTATAGTTGCTCTGTATGGAAACCTACACCTAAGATCCATGCATTAGATTGAATTGAGCTTAGTGTTAGTGTATGAATGGTTGTGAAATGATATTTTGGATATTGAATTGAAACTATTGTTTGTTTTGTATTTTGTTGACAGGAGGTTATCATAATTTTAGGGGAAACTCTACCAAAATTTTGGTAGGAATTATGATATGTAAAGTATAATTAATAGTATAATATGGTAATGAAATGATTGTAAATATAAAGATGGTTTGTTAAGGTTAGTGGGTTTAGACATTCGGGGCATTTGGGTTTCGAGGTGGGTCTCACACCCTTAATTCATGTATCGATCATTAGCCTAAATTTGAGTTGTCACGACCCGTTGCGGACCCATAACCGGCGTACGAGGCGAACCGTCTAAGGAAGTCCGACCCATCTCGTACAAGCCTCATAGAACAAAAACATAATGCTACCCAAAATGTTTATTAAATAATTTAATACACATGTTAGACAAAACATCCATTTTATAGTTAAATGAAGTATGTTTATAGAAAACCAAATAAATATAATAATATTTTTAAACAAATTAGGTTATCAAAACATACCCAATGCAACCATAACCCACAAAATTATGTGGATCTAGTCAGCATCAACTGCCAAATTTTATATCCTTTCATATTGTGTCTCTCGAACTTCCAAGTTCTAATCAGAATAGGGTGTAGTTCATCTCCAAAACAAATATAGTCTTCCAACTATACAATTATTTACCTCAACTATTATCTCAAGGATCGCCAATTTCATATGCAAAAGTATCTTCTTGAATTTCCATCCAAACACCACATTCTCGCAAGAATTATGCGGATGTTACTCGAATAAGATCCACATTTGATCCCAATCAAATGTATATAACCATATCAAATCTTGCTAATTATGACTTAAAGTCCAAATGCCTCGATAACTTGGCTCATTCTAGAACCTCCTCAAATCAAATCTCCACTAAGAAAAAATTACCATTTTGCCCAAACCAATCACAGAGGAACCGACCACCACATGCTAACGCTCTAGCTCCTAGAGCTAGATGAACAATTACAAAGACAATACAAAATTAAAAATGCATAAATGAAATTGCCAAGAATGTCTATGAAGGAACAAAAAGGCATCGATATACACATTGGTAGAAACAAAGAGGAGAATGGAGGAGTTCATATCTAGAGCACAAAGCTCTCATGCGCCATCCAAAACTTGTTGAGTTTTACGCTTAACAAATTCAATATAGTACCACGAAGCATAATACGTTCTTAGAGGAACATAACCTGCAAATGCCAGAATCCAAAACTAAACCTTTAGCTCAAACACATCATGTTACCTCAATATAACCATTAAAGAGACAGTAAAAATATCAATGACACCTCATCGATAGAGATAACAAATTTTTCAAGACATGATATTTCCAACAAGGTCACCATAATTCAATTTGATTGCAAACCCAATTCGTATGAAATCTTAGATCATCCATAATATGCTAGAGACCCTGTCCCTATCAAAATATCTATAAACATCCCAAATGAATAATTTACCATATGCCCAAATTCTACAAACAAATCAACTCGATTCCGCAAGTTATTCCATCTATTCTCTCCATGTCTTCCTCAATAATATCATGAAGAAATACTATATTTCTTTTTTTATCTAATATCAATGAATGATATTATTTTTCAATACCTTATCAATTCAACTCTCTCATTTAATATTTACACAAGTTTCAAATACCCAAAATTCGATAACTTGAAGCCTTCAAGTTACAAATTCAAACATAACAATTTCCTCAAATTTACGTGCAATTTGATTTATCATTCAATCTTTAATCCATATAGTTTGACCTCATTGAGACGTCAATTCTCAAATAATCACATTAGCAAATCCTACTAATCTAAATTATCACCCTCCTTGGGATGACCAGAGTTGTGACCGTTTTCTCAAAAGTGTTTCTCAAAATAGATTTTCTCATTCAATTCGAAAGTATTTTATACTTTAAAAGTATAATATTCTGAAGTAGTCAAAACAATTCATTGCAATTTGCTCAAAACAAATATTGCACATCATTTGCAAATAATTTACATTCCAAAAACTAATCTTCCAAAACCATCAAACGTAAAGGACAAAATATAGTTATATATGATAAACTTGTGTTTCGCGTTTCAAATAATTGTCTTTAGTAAAATTATTCAAATCACATTTTTCTAAAACCCCTTCGAAAATTCTATTTTCATTTTATTTAATAAAGTGTATAGATAACAATATTTTCCTTTTTAAATCAAAACGGTTTTGATAAATAATAATACTAAGCAATTTAGAATTTAGGAAACCACGTATTCAAAGAAATTCAAATATTTTGAATTGCATTTGAGTCAAGTCCGCCGAATAAATTCATAGTTTAAATAGTTGAAATTCTCATAACATATGAAAATTTTCAAATTCGCAACTCCATGCAATTGTAAATCACATAGCAACTTAAAGATCACCTAACCTAAAGCCACCATTCTAGTATACTAAGTGTTTCTTCATTCATCAAACACCCAATCTGGCAATTCGTAAACCAAAATCTTTCTCAAATTTGCATCAAAATCAAATGCCCTCGGCACTCTAATCATCAGTAGTCATCTGACTAATCATATATAGAATATTCTGTAACCCAATCAAAAGGTATTTCGATCTCAAACAATTTCAATTCTCTGAAATTTCAAAATATTTACTATCAATTATTACTAGACTTACCCGCTAGTTTCGCAAAGTACAATATACTTTTCAAATTTACTAAGCCCTCAATGCTTATCGAATCATTGCCTCTTTCTTATTTCTTAAATCCTCCGAATTTAATTCATCAACAATAACCATGGCTTTTCGATACCAACAAAAGGCATCCACTTAAGAACCAATGTTCTCATCACCAATAACTCATTCAATTATTCTCATACATATACCAACATTAGCTCCTCACAGAAATGAATCACCTGAGAT
This sequence comes from Flueggea neowawraea, assembly GCA_948243855.1. Classification (NCBI taxonomy): domain Eukaryota; kingdom Viridiplantae; phylum Streptophyta; class Magnoliopsida; order Malpighiales; family Phyllanthaceae; genus Flueggea; species Flueggea neowawraea. Next base: position 4,392 of record CAODLS012899188.1, read on the forward strand.
TTACCACTCAGAGATGCATAACTTATAACAAGGTTCCTACAACCATTCAAATAATAACCAAATTGTTATTAGCCCAAGGCATCTGGCAAGACATAACATAACAAAGTCGTGGTAACGAACCGGGTGAAACATACACAAATGAGTTTAGAGATGCAAACACATCATGTAGAATGGATCCATACATGTGGATGAACACCAAACAAATCATATGTACATGCCAAAATGCAATAATCGCCACAGTACCGAAACAAAGGTCAATTGCCAAAACAAATTCAGGGCACCGAACAAATCCAGAGTTCTGAAACATATTTAAAAGGGCATACAGAGGCAATTCAAACTGACTCAATCTAAAAATACCTATGCTCCACACCAACGACAGACTTACGAAACCTAGTTCTCTGATACCACCTTTGTCACGACCTGTTGCAGACCCATGACCGGCGTACGAGGCGAACTGTCTAAGAGAGCCCGAATCATCTTGTACAATCCTCATAGAACAAAAACATAATGCATTGTTTTTCATTCTAGTAATTTGATCATCTTAAACTACTAGCCAAACAATTTGCTTTTCCAATTGATCTTTAACTTAGATCATATGCATTCCGTATTTCTTTTTAAAAATAATAAAATTATTGATATCATTATGTGTTAATGATGAGATCATATGTTTTACAATTACTTTGTTGTTATACACTAATCTTTTGAAATATATACTTCACCTTATATAAATAAACTTTAAATATTCTATTAATTTACTTACAGTTGTGGAAAAATCAGACATATCATTTTACAAAAAGAGTTTAAGTGCCTATTTGTATTTTGATTATATTTATGCTATTCGATGATTATAATGATATTGCAACCATTTTTTTTCATACTCAGATTTGTAAGATTTTAAAAATTTCTATTTACTTTTAAAAGAGATCCACTAATATGTCTCAACATATAAACTATGAGTTTAGCAACTGGGAAGAAGCACAAAAATTGTTGAGTATAATGTTCACTCAATTATATGTTCATTGTTTCATGGTCATCATTAATTTGGCACTTGGGTTGAGTTTAATGCAGTTAAATTAGGTAAAGTGAAATTGTAATTATATTAAATTTACACTTGTTTTTTAGAATAATATATAATTTTTAAATTATATATAAAAAAAGATAATATGGAAAAGATAATAAAGTAAGCACTATTTAATTTTACATGTTCACTAATTTGTACTCTTTATCTATGTTATTATTACTTTTTGAAAAGGTCTTAAATACATTAATTACGTAGTTAATTGAAAAATTATTTTTTATTTCTCTTATTACTAATTTAAAGAGAGTTGATATAGAAAAAAATAATGTATATATTTTTACAAAGTAAATCAAAGAAAGAGTATGAAAATGTTTTAGTCATTATAACAAAAAAAAAAGATAAACCACTAAAAACTTCTTACATGGAGTTTTTATTGAATAACTGATTAGTTTGATGCTGATCAAAATTTTTATTTTATCTATATTGTAATTATATGAAATTTTTATATGAAGTCCATGTGTTTATCATAATTAAAATAAAATAATATCTTAAACATAATTATTCAATAATTTAATAAAAATATATATCATGTATAGCACACGTGCGCAAGAAGCTAGTTTATGTAAAAAAAAAATAGAATAGGATTTTGTATAATTATTCACTCTTTGGTGTTTGTGTAAATATGTTGTAATGGTGTATTCATTTGTGATAATGTACATAATTTTATGCCAAGTCTTGTGATTGCGAAGAAATAGATTAATTAATTAACAATGATGGATAGAGAAAAGATAAATCAGAGACTTGATCAAAATCTTTTTATAAATTAGAGAAGCAAAAAGGAATGTGCCTTCATGCATTGTTATTTGTCTCATATGCTAATAAATTCTAAAAAAGACATGTATTTAACTTTACCAATCTAATGCTTCCCTTTGTGTCCTATCTATTATCTAATTTCTCAAATTTGGAAATTCAAATTAGTATCATGTAGCATACGTATTTTGAGTGAATCTAACTAGGTTAGTCTATTCATTGCTAAATTTATTTATTTATTTTTTTAAATCTTCAGATGGTCAGAACTCTAATGTGAAATTGTTATACAAAAAAAATTCGTGCCTCTTTTTAGGAGGAGGTAAATGTACAAGAAGCACTTGAAAAAAACATAAAAAAAATTACAAGCCATAACAGAACTGATAATATATGTGTTAATCTCTTCCACTACAGCATGAAATATGTTATAAATCACTTCAAAATACACAAAAAATGGAAATCAAAACAAAATTATCAGAAAAAAGTTTAATTGAGGTCGTTAATTTGAAGAATCTATTTCCTCTCTAGTTAGCTAAGTGGCTTGGGGAGCTTTTGAACATACTATGCCACATATATGCTCTTGAAAGCACCATTTCCAGGTCCTGGTGACTCCAGTTCTGAGTTGGAAGATGCTGAAGAAACATCACCATCTCTTGAAAATCTAGGTTCTTCAGCTTATCTGACCACTGATAGAAAGATGGAACCAAATCGTTAAGTACTTGTCATATGATACTTTATGAAAAGGTGAAATCAATCATAGACAAATTCTTGGTAAGATGTGATAACTGAAAAGACTTTTCTAAATTGTAGAGAAAGGAAACAAGAAGTTGATCACATAAAATAGTTGAAAACAGCAGATTGAGATGTTTCTGAAAAATCAGAGGCACCGATTTTGTCAAATACAACACGCTATTTGCTATATGCTGTAGTAAATAAACAAACGTGCAATAACTTCGAACTATTGAATTAAACAAAATGTCTTAGAACAAACTTAAATGTTGCGAGTAGGCGAACTCTGATCATTGTGAGTAAAAGTGTTACAATGTTTTGGTTAGATTTTCTCAGAAGCAGCGAAACAGCAGTAACTTTGTGTGTGTGAGAGGGTTTTAAGGGAAAGAGAAGAAAGTTTCTCTCACCGTCAAAAGAAAACTGGCAAATATGTACACAAGGAAATCCGGCAATGCATCTCCTTCAGCGAGATATGTGTCCCAAAGGCGTGAAACAAGATGAAAAGGGATCTAAACAGAGAAAACATGCTGTCAGTTTCAGAAGTATACAATAAAAGTCGAACAGTAAAGTGTTTCCCGAAATCTTCAAATGTATAAATATCCAGCTATAAAATTTAATGTAGCACAAAAAGCAATCAAACCTCACGAATTAAGAGACAGTTGAACCACCGAAAAGCAAACTGAAGAAATTCAAGCCCTTGCTCTTCTATGTGTCTTGAGATAGGTTCTGGAGCAAATAAAAGAAGAGAATCTTCAACAAAGTACTAATTATATAAAACACAAAACAAAACAATGTGAATAATTGGCCATGTATAAATCAGATGATAGTGACAATACATTGGAAGTGCAAGATATAATAGCAGATTGGCTAGGTAAATTATAAGCAGTTCTTAACTAAAATACTAATTTTCAATAGTTCCTTTTTTTTCTTCTTTTTTTGCGCTCATTTGCCTCCCATTGAGAACAGTTCGACCCTTCAACATTGAGACAACTCCAATTCCAGTAGACAACAAGCTTTTGGTAATTTGTGATAGTTTGAGCATATAAAAGCTAATTTGAGAGTGTCAAATTAGTCATTTAAAAAAATAGTTAACTTCATTTTCATTATCCCCTCTTAATTTGAGATTTTGAGAGGTTTAGAGATGGTTAGGGAATGCCTAATCCCCTCACTCTTAAACATACACTCTTAAATGAGAACAATTTATCTCCTCTAGTCCTATCCTATCTTATCCCCCACAAAACCCCCCACCCAAAGAGCGCTATCATATGAAGGCAGTATGTTCTTTTTCTATTACATGATTAGTAGCTCAAAATATAACTGTTTAACCAGGAAAAAGAGGCGGGCTTACCATCAATCCGTCGGACCAATTCCTTAAGCTTAAACACAAGTCTCTGAATTCCTGGTTGAGCAAATGTGTAATGGTCTTGCATACCATCAAGCAACTTTGATAGGCACCCATAACAATCAGCCTCTACGTTGGAGATTTTCTCCGGAGGAAGGTTGGCAATTGACCAATTATCTATATCTCCTTCCAAGTATTCAGATAAGAACACAACCAGAAAGGGAGTAGCAAGATCATTTATCCCCTGAACATAACCACTAGCAGGATGCCGAATGGCCCTGAATAGAAGTCAGAAAACTATTAACTTCAAAAGTACAGAACACCTACATTAGCTGAGGCGAGTTGAAATGACAATCCACATATTAATTACCATTCTTCCATGAGTTAAATATCGACATGGTACAATTTCTCAGCACGAATGTAAGACATGGTTGGGAGATTGAAAGAAAGATGTTTAATGTGCATTATAGGGGATTGTGCAGAATAATTCTGCAGGAAGTATAAATTTGACATTGGCAATAATTTATGAAAATAGTAGAATAAATTTTTTTTTTATCAAGAATTGTAAATTACGTCACAAGGTACAAATAATTTAAAAAACAAAAAAGAACCCAACCATGTATACAGAATGCGCTCCAAAGATTTCTGAACTTGCAGTTGCTGAAAGAAAGTGACATCAGGTACGGTTCTTGGGCAATCAACAGAAATCTAACAAGCATAGAAAAGTAATCATCAAGACTTGTGCACATAGAAGTGATCAATAACAAAGTATGCAATCAATCAGCAATAGGAATACCTGGCGAAGCATATTGATTTCATCATCTGAACGCTTGGTGTCTGGAATGTCATAAAACTGAGCGACACAATCAAGATACTCGAGACGCTTCCTTCTCAAAACCCCCTCTCTTCTATCTGAATTAGGTGGTGCATATCCCTGTTGTCAGTTCATATATAAACTTAAAACAAGAAACAAAATTTTATTCATTAAAATAAATCATTATCAAGAGCTTAAAAGGCCATCATGAACCATCAATCATACACACACAACATATGTATAATCAAACCGAATAGAAAAAGCAGCCATAATGTAGGGCCATATACAACCAAGCAACAATGAAATTATACCAGAAGAAAGTATTTGAGTATCAAGCTTACCAAGAGCAGCCTCCATACATTGGGACGCATATATGGTGGTACACCACTCCAAGCTAACTCACGCAACCTGTCTGCAAAATAGATTTTAAAAAGAAAATAAAATTGAAAAAAGAAAAGTTTTTAGGTCTGACGGTCAATTAATGTAGGTGAGCATAAAACTGATGTGTAGCATAATATAACAGAGCAAGAATTATTTGCTAAAGCATAGAACATTGCAGTAAATCCATCATGCACTTATCCAGCCACCTACACCTTAAATAACCATTGCATGTATTTTGGTATTTCCAAACTTCCAAAACTTGAATATAAAAGAATCCAACAGAAGACATGGTCATCGAAACATACCTAGTATGACTGTTGGTGCTGATAGCTCTTTGGTGAACTTCATGACCCTTGCCGAATCCGTTGCTCTTGCACCCATTGCACACTTTTGACCTTCTTTTGACACAATCTCAATATTGGAGGTAGTAGGTTTTAGCTTGTTTGGTGTAGTATTATTATTGGCATTGCCCGTACTATGCATGTCTCCCTACAATGGATTAAGATCAAGCAATGAATTCTAACATCAAGCTATGAAAATAGTTGCAGAAATTAATAAAGTGGATATTCACATCCCATCTTACCTTTCCTGACATGTCCATTCGATCACTTGTACCAGCATCATTTTCTGAAAACCTCCTTCCAAAACTTGGGGAGCGTTCTTGTAAGCTTGGCTCCTCTGATCTCCTTGTCAGTAAAACTTTTCCCGGTATACTTCGACCTTTAAGCAATCTTGAATGCAATAAAGATGGCATCAAGCTCAATTAATGACAAAATGATTCTAGAATTCATATGCAGGAAGAACAAATTG
>CAODLS012899258.1:0-13403 GCA_948243855.1 Flueggea neowawraea
GTAATTATTGATCTTGAGATCTTTGTATTATTCCAACACTACCTGCATATGATATCAGTTTCTTGGCATCCATATGCTTTATAATGTTTCTTCTATGACGTTGCAGAGCACAGGCATGTGGGTTCTAATAACTTCAATCTACTAAGCAGTCGGAGCCATACCATATTCACCTTGGTACATGTTTTTTTTGGATGTTCTCCTGTTTTCATAGATATGCTTCTGCTGAAAATAAAAATAACAGCATATTTGAAGATTGTTTGGCCTATTTGAGCTTTTTGGAGTTTTTTTTCCATTAGTTTGTTATTATTTATCTGAACAAGAAAAAATTATTGAAGGACAAGAAGAATTCCTGAGACAAAATTAAAAATAAAAGATGTTTTTTTCTGATCTCTCAAACTTCCAATTTAACCATCACTGTCCATAGTTAAGCGAAAGGATGATTATTCAAGATTAAATGCTCTGTCTTTTTGTCTCCCTCCTTAGCCAAATATATTAAAGTCAAACAGGTCTCTTGTTTATTCTTAAAAATGGCAATATCTTACTGAAAATTTTTAAGTTTGCCACACTTTAAATTTGCTGCATTAAATGTATCAGACCATTGGAAGCAGTCCATGCAGAGAAAATCAAGGGGATGAGGATGTGACCTTGTCTCAATTGGTAATTGTTTTTACATGTCCTCTCTCTGATGATGTATTGGAATCCAAGCTCTCTCTTTTTTTGACCTGTTGCTAGGCTCACTTCACAATGCAAAATTTGCTTTTGCAGAATTTAATTGATCTTGCAGGATCTGAAAGTTCTAAAACTGAAACAACTGGTTTGCGGAGAAAAGAGGGATCATACATAAACAAAAGCTTACTTACTCTTGGCACTGTAAGACATTTGTATTTCTACTGCAGTACTTCTCATTAAACTCAATGTAGTATTACATCCAAACCTATCCTGATTAGGTGCTTAATTCTTGCCTTCTTGGGTTGCTTGTCTTCCATTTGCTTGTCGCATATTAATTTTCATTTTTTGGTACTCGAAAAATTATTTTTTAAGTTGCATAACTTATACCGTTTCCTCTGCTGTGGATGGATGTGAAATTTGTACAGCATTCTGAAAAACTGAATATTGTATGTTGGGCTCTATTCTACAACCTCTTGCCATAAAAAAAATCACCTTAGATTTTATGGGGCATGAGGCAAATTATACTACTTGAATGTATAATCAAGATGAATGAAATCATATAGAAAAAATAAAAGATCTTTTACTTTTTTCTGTTATTTGTCGCAGGTGGTATCTAAACTAACTGATGCAAAATCAACTCATATTCCATACCGAGATTCAAAACTAACACATTTATTATAGTCCTCCCTAAGTGGCCATGGGTGTATATCTGTAAGTCTAATGGAGTATCTTATATCTAGTGGCAAATTACCTTTTTCTTTTCATTCAAGTGTGTTTGAATTCTTAATTAAAGGTCCATCACAAACTTTTATGTAGCTTATTTGCACGGTGACACCAGCTTCTAGCAATAGTGAAGAGACTCATAACACACTGAAATTTGCACATAGGAGCAAGCATGTGGAAATCAAAGCTTCTCAGAATAAGGTGAATCTGGGTTTGGGCATTATTATACAAGTTCTTTCATTTTCTCATTACTTCTGTTTCTTACCTTGTACTAGATAATGGATGAGAGATCACTCATAAAAAAGTATCAGAAGGAAATATCTTTCTTAAAGGAAGAACTTCAGCAGTTAAAGCGTGGAATTATGGGGAATCCTCATATGGCTGCATCAACACAAGATGATCTCATCAATTTGAAGCTTCAGGTTTGACCATCATTTGAGGACATCTAACTGTTATTATTAGAATGAATATTTCTTGACTCTTGATGAGGAATTCAATGAAATTGCTCCTTTATAAAAATTTTATAGCCTTTTCCCCTTATCATTGTTCAATACAACTTAGATATATTAGTGTGATCAAATACTATATGTAGAATTAGTAATAAATGACATTAGATAGATGGTAACATTTTATTTGAGGGGTGACTTATCAATTTTTCTGTTCACTGGTGAAAGTATTTTAGTGATAGTCCTTTCAAAAGTTAATTTATACTATCTCAAACATACCGTCTGTATGTCATATGAATTTGATATTGTCTATAACTTCATTTCTAATATTCATTTCTAATATCCTTTTTGTATTGGTGGTTTTAAAGCTGGAAGCAGGTCAGGTCAAATTGCAGTCAAGATTGGAAGAGGAGGAAGAAGCTAAAGCAGCTTTAATGGGGAGAATTCAGCAATTGACTAAACTCATCTTGGTTTCCACTAAGAACTCCATGCAGCCGAGCCTTCCTGAAAGGCCAGGTCATAGACAGAGGCATTCCTTTGGGGAAGATGAGGTTTGTATTCTTTTTTTTTTGGGGTGGGGATAGGGGGAATTGCCTGTTGGTACCTGATGTTGGAATGTTGAATGTGGTTTCCTATTTGCATTCGTACTTATTTTCTTTTTTGCCTGAGTATTTGCATTCATACTATACTGTTGTTTATATAGCTAGCATATTTACCAGAAAGAAAACGTGAATTCATGCTGGAAGAAGATACTGGCAGTGAGCTATCAATAGAAGGAAGGGATGATGTCACTAATATCGATGAGCTGGTGAAGGATTATTGACGGAATAGGAGGAAGGGGATGCTTGGTTGGTTTAAATTAAGGGTAAACTTTTATAAAGTTATCTTTTCCTTGACAATTTGCAAGTATTTGTTTTGTGATCCAGTGTTATTGTCATTGTGAAGAGAGGAAAATTTATTAGATTTACACGATGTGTATTGTATGCATGTTTCCCTATTGAAGTTTCTCCAGGAAGGGTTTGTTTTTCTCTTTCCCTGTCTTCCACCTTTCATGTATGTGCGTAGAATGCCATGTTTCATCTTCATTCTGTTCTTTGGTGTCTGAAGGCTGGAAGCTGCTCGTAACTTCCTGACTTCCTCAATGTTTGTTAGATTGAGAGTATTTCTTTGGGACAGTTGGTTTACTGCAACAACATTTTGTCCTTAAATCCTGTAGTTGGTGTTAAACTTCACGCAAGTCAGTGTACTTCTTAGTTGTGCCACATGCTTTAAGATGCATGGGATTTCTGGTAAGCTTTACATATCTTTTGTCCTCTGTCTTACTTTGAGTAGCAGTTTTATATAGAGTAAGAATGGGATCCTTTCATTCTCTAGTAACACGTACCTTTATTCTCTCAATCCTCGTTCTGAGCCTCTGCGGACAGTGGGCAGAGTGGGGTCAATCTCTTTTTACCATATTACTGCAATTGCAATGTTTCATTAATCAATTAGAATAAGCAGGTGAAGCAACCCTTCTCCAATTGTACCTACATTTAATGAATTTCTTGCAAGCTGTGAAGGCGTTTTAAATAACTACAAGCTTTGTGCCTTTAATGTAATTCTGCAAAATTCAACTGACCTGTGTAATGTTGCAAAAAGATTGATTGTCATGATTGTTATCAATAATGGAACTCTTAAATATGCAGCCACTTTATCTGTCTGCTTGGTGACTTAATTCCCTTTTGGATGCTTCTCAAGTTTGGAGTTCAAATATATTACCAAGAAAAATAACTACAAATTGATATCAATGGCAGCTCATTTCTGCCCTTTTTTTGGTTTTTGGATATGATCTTAATTTGTTAACTTGCGGAATGTTAAAAAGTATGAAATCCTGATCTGAAGGAATTTCTCCTGATCAATTCATTATGTGGAAACTGTTTTAAGGTTTTACTTTTTTTGTATATAAATTTTTCTGTCATAGATATAAGTATCTTTAAAGTATATTTTTCTCTAAACTCAGAATCTTTGTCAATTTCACAGAAACCTGACAATCTGGTGGGGTCAACTACGAGTGCTGATAGTGGGAGCTCTGCTAGTGGATTCTGCTTCTAAATTGTCACAAAATAGAGTCATGTTTATTGATATGAAGGAAGGCCACAGAAAAGCAGTTAGTAGAATGGGTGAAGATTGCACACGTATGGAATCATCCACAGAAAGAACACAAGCTGGTGACTTGTTTAGTGTTACTGTTGGAGGTCGACGATTGCCTCCTGTAAGGACTCGGTATTATTTATTATTGTTTTTCATTAGTGTCTATGAGTGCTGAAGAAAGCAAATGTTTTTTACACGTTAATTTTTTTATACTTCTGTGTGCAGCAATATCTCATCTTCCTCTGCTTACTAGATCATCTGATTTATTAAGGATTCATTATTTGGAACTTTTATGCTATTTCTTTGATTCCTTGTCTGCTTTTTCTCATGTATTGTTGACATGCATGCTCAGGTATATATAATCAGATTTTGGTAAAAGTATTCCTATCATTTGTCATCATCTTTGCTATGCTTTCCTCATTGCATTGCGTGGATTAGAATGATTTTGTGTTTTCGGTAGTTGTTTCTAGATGTGTTCACATCAACATGGGCATTTCTTATCCATTTCTCAGATGCATGTACCAGTGAATGACCAATCTACTGAAACATGACCATTTTTTACTGTCTTATTAGCTGCTTAGGAATAAGTGTTATAGTTGCATTTTCAGCATAGTTCTTGAATTTGAAGGTTTACCAAAAGCTATATGAATTTTGTGCAGACTGGAGCCACAATTACGGATCAAATAGATCTTCGTGAGTAGGTGGAAATGTTGGCTGGGGAGGTGGCATTATGTACTAGTTTTTTGAAAAGACTCTCTGAACAAGCAGCGAGTAATCCTGATAATTTACAGCTGAAGGTGATACTTCATAATTTCAAAGCTTCAGCATACTTGTTATCAGTATTCATAAGTATTGGTGTATTTGTACAATAGTTGAATTGTTTTTTTGATAAATGTAACCATTTTTTTATCATTGACTTGGTTGGTGTAGGAGCAAATGCAGAAGCTGAAAGATGAAATCTGTGAAAAGAAACGCCAGATGCATGTTCTGGAGAAACGCATGATTGGATCAATTGAGTCAATCCCGTATGCATCAAACAACTTTGAGATGTCACAGGTACTCGTGTGAATTAGTAAGTCTCAGCAAATTCTGAAGTTATCACGTGTCGGACCAATATGGAGAGGGAGAGAGCTGATGAAAGAAATTATAATCTCTGATTAGCTTTTTTAAACTACTGGTGTGGGTCAGTGGAATATGGAGCTTCTCCTTTGCAAAAGCTTAAAAACTCATGTAATTTTGATGAATCCACTGATTTTATCTGAGTTTTTTCATCCCGTTCCGCTACAGGTTATATAGTATATTGCTATTAGTGATAGAGATGAAGGGTGAACAATTGAAACCTGTAAATTTTATCTATTTATTTACATAATGAGGGGTGAAATGTTCATACATATGAAAAATAGTGTCCTTTCCCTTGATGGATGTAGTGACAAATCTTTACCTTTACACAGGCTCTGTCCAAGCTCACTGCTCTGCTGAATGAAAAGACTTTTGAACTCGAGGTTTGTTCCCTAATTACTTGTTATCCACATTATTTCTGACTTCAAACATCAAAATTCTTCAATTATATCGATTTCTTGTGGTTTGGGTATTTTAGATTAAGTCGGCTGATAACAGGATACTTCAGGACCAACTGCAGACAAAGGTAGAATTTTTAAACCTTTGTGAAACTGTCATCTACCCATCTATCCAAGGTTGCAAATTGTTATGTTTTATTTGAATCAGGCTTCAGAGAACAATGAGTTGCGAGAGACAATAATTCTGCTAAGACAACAGCTTAGCTCATTATCAGAGAAGATCTCAAATCAACACCAATATGTAGAATCTAAGAGTACCTCACACAAGCTTTGTCTTGAAAATCTATTGACGAAACAAGAAGAAGATAGGAATGAGATTTGGCCAGATGAAGAAACTTTGATTGATGAAAACACACCGAAAAGTGTTAAGAGCTTAAATCGAGTATTCTCTCAGGATGATTCCAAAGAGTGCAACAGTGCCGCCTTTTTGAATTCTCAAGTCCTCATGCAGGTCATTTTTTATTTATTTGCTGCCATCCCCTGTAGTAGGTGGTGGAAACTCAAAAAATGAATTTTTTTAACAATATAGTTGTTGATGATGCTGAAAATAAAGGAGATGCTATTCTTCTCCTTTCTCTTTGGTCTTCAAAAATAAATTGATTCCTTGTGTTTATTTTATATTTAGGCTGCTGAGATAGAGAATTTAAAGCAAGATAAAGTGAAGCTGATTGAAGAAAAGGATGGGCTTGACATTCATAGTAAAAAATTGGAAGAGGAAGCTTCATATGCGAAGGAATTAGCTGCAGCAGCAGCAGTTGAGCTTCGAAACTTAGCAGAAGAAGTGACAAGGCTATCTTACGGAAATGCAAAGCTGACTGCCGATCTGGCTGCTGCAAAAGATGGACATTTCATGTCTAATCAGAGGTCTGCTTCTTATGATTCCAGACAAAATAATTATAGCGGTTCTCGACTTGATGGACGCAATAGAAAACAAGAAGATAGTATATTGGTTGAGGAGTTGCAAAAAGAACTAAGCGCAAGCTACCAAAGAGAAGCTGTGCTAAGCGCTGCACTATCCGAGAAAGATAGGATAGGAGGAGATGAACTACAAGGAAGACTTGATGAAGCGAAAAGGCATGAACAAAATTTGGAGAACGAGCTAGCCAACACGTGGATACGAATTGCAAGTATGAAAAAGTCCAGTTTTAATGGCAACTTCTGCGAGGATATACGATCTGAAAGAGTTCTTAAATGTAATACGTCTCAAGTTGGACATAGAAATGGATTTCTTCCATCCGATGATGATATGCATAGATTATCTAAAGATGAGAGCTGTGGAAACATGGACGGGATAAATACAATTGAAGAGTTGAAAATGAATTATACAAAAGAAAGAAGAAGGTGCAAAGAACTAGAATCCCTTGTGTCAAGATTAAAGGTATGAGCTTTCTAAACATAATTTTAATTATAACCCAATATTGTAATACTGGTTAGATTAATAACTTCTAATTTCAATGCACAATCTATGGAGCTTGTTTGCTTCTTTGATAGGAGTAGCGGGATTAATTAGTTTAATTTGAACGTTCTATCAGGGTGATGATGTTGGCGGTCTGGCCATCAAAGATCTTGAGGAACTGCAGAATTTTCATGTCGAGGCTATAACAAAAATTTGTCAGGAAAAGGTAATAATAGATTAGTTTCTCTAGATGTGAGATCATTTAAATTGCTTTCTTTGGATGTCACTTCAACGTTTTTCTTCTCAATGTCCCGCAGTTAAATGCAAAATGGTTTTTGGTATGGAATTTTAAGCCAGAGTATTAGTAACTTCGATTGTTTTTCTGTGCAGTATAAAAGTCATGTCTAATAATATGCCTTCATCCATCCCATATGTGGCGGCAGATGGAGTTTCTGACAATTGAGCTGACATTGTACAGACAGGAAAACGTTAACTAAGAGTTCACATTGAGTTCTCGTTTAACTCTTCAACGAGACAACAATGGAGATGCAATTTTTTTTGTAATATAACTGTCACTGTTTTAGCTAACTGCAGAAGCAGGCGAGTGTGGAGGTCAATGACATGAAGAAATGTTGATGTAACAAACATTGCTTCATTTTGTATGATGAGAAGGACGGATAAACCTTTACATTATCTGAGATCAAGTTAACCAACCAAAAAGGAACTCATGTATTCATCTACTATAGCTATAACAAATATCATTCATGGCTATGACAAGATGTATTTATATACTATCTGAAATAGAATGAAACTATTTTTTCCTTTTTTGTGTTTTTGCAAAACTCTCTGTCAGTCTTCTTATTGATCTTCTCAGTTGCATAAAACGCTGTACATGTATATTCTAGGATGCCATAACTGGCTGCATAAGGCTGACAAAGACCTTCAATATAATCACGGTCCACACTGTTGATACAAAAAATGAGGAAAAAATTCCTGGTGAGAAAGTCCTGAACATAATTGCATCAAATGGATAACATCATTAGAGATTATGGCTCAGGACTTGGGAAGTCTGTCACAATCTGCGGAAGCCCATCCAATCTGCTGCTTCTCATTGTCGTAAATCACCATTTTATCTTGCATGAAAATGTCTGCAGGTGAAAAAGAAAAGGTCAAATTGGTGGGATTAAGCCAGTAACTCACCATAATAATTATAAAAATATACAGAATTCACATAATTTGATGTCCATTTTTACCTCCAATCACATTATATTTTCCCAGTCCTACTTCGGAGCCGTTCAGAATGCCCAAGCACACGTTTCCTCCTTTCTGAAAGAGTAAATTGCTATTTGTTAGGTTTCACTGAAGCAAGAAGTTAGTGGTTTTATAAGGCAAGCTCACCTGCATCAAGAAGATTGTAAATGGTATCAAGATGAGATGCTTACTGTGACAATGAGATAGTTTTCGGGTGGTAAATGCAGTTGAGCATTCTTAGACTTAGTAAAGCTTAGTGTCAGAGGCTTGAAGAATGCGCTGACATCACGTACAGACTTGAAAGGTTTGGCACCTTTCCAACAAACAGGGAGTGCCGCCTCCTCTGGTGCCTGCTTCAGAGCCTTACCATTTTGACTGTTTTTAACCTGAGACATAAAAGAATGTTATTGCCTGGCATTAACTGCTAGATTTCTGTTTATACGAATTAATGAGTACAGGCTGAAGCTGTGTGTTGGGTCAGTTACCAGATTAAGAATGGTTTGATAAACTTTATAACTGAAGTAGGTGTAGGAGCTTCCACTGTCGAAGATGAACTCCAACCCCTTGATGCCAGTAGATTTTCCACCAAAAAGAATCTCTGCTGGACCAGATGAGTAGTGTTTGCTGATAGAAAGAACATGAAAATGCATATTAGAACAGAAATACAAGGAAGAAAGATGGTTAACAGCAAAAAACAAAAGGAAACAATCATGAAAGAGCTCTTTCTCCATGGAACTGCGTAGCATTGGCGTCCAGTTGATTCCTGAAGAAGGCACAAGATGATCTCCAAAAGATAAAAACCCTCCTCCCTTTGCACTCAAACAATGGCCAAATATATTTCTTGTTAAACCCAAGGTGCTTAATTGAGAAATAATGCTTGCGTTGCCAATTCCAAGGCCAAGAATCCCTGATGTTGGAGGAGGAGGAGGAACTGGAGCAGGGTTTTTTAGATCATATCCACACCTGCAAGGCAAAACTATCACCAGTCATAAAATTATAAGAGAAAACCGTTCAATTCAAATGTTTCAAGATTGCTTCATACAGATGACATTTGATAATATATCATTCTAGTTTAGGAGATGCATTTCATCTAACCTAGGTTTATTATATGAACAAAATCACCATCACAATGAAAAAGTTAAGCGAATAGCAGCTGAGACCAAAGATGTGGTACTCACCCAAAGGCCAATCGAGGTCTAGCAAGTGAGCCATTCATTAAGCGCAAGGGGAAGTAATCTGCTACAAGCACACCAAGTGATGAACCTTGATCAGCATATGCAACCTCATAGTCACACTGTTCATCAGGAGATTGACAATGGTTTGCTGACGAGTCAACAGTGTGGCAAAGAGGGTGTGAGCAAGGCACCACATTATTCACAGGCTTGTAGAGACTGTCACGGGGCTGTTGACATGAGCATATATACACAAAACCACAAGGTGAGACTATGCTAAGAAGAAATTGCAATTTCGGTTATATTAAATTTCAAGGAACACATTGCAGTTTCTGTTATATCATTCTCAGGGATATACTTACCTTTGTGCAACCAGTACATGGTGCATCACACTGGACCCAAGTAAGGTCACTGCCAGTATCTATATCTAAGTCGAAAAGCTTGGGTGGGTTGCCTATGTTAATGGACACTGCATAATACCTGAAAAGTAAGAGAATGCCACGTAAAAAAAATAAAGTCTGATTCAAGAAATGTAATTCTGAACAATCAGTTTTGTTGAACGACGTAATTCTGAACAATCAGTATCACTAGCTTTATTAGCAAATGAGAGCCGGGTCTTTCACTACCTATAAAGCAAAAACAAGAGACTGAGGAAGAATCTATTGTACAAAAAGCAGGTGAGCCAAAGTCAACACGTTTAACTTTTAAGAGACAAAGAATGAGAGTGTTCAAGGAAACAGATATCAGCAATAAAGTAGGCAAATGGGTTTGATTTTCCTAGAGTGATCTTTGAAACGGGCTTCTTAAAACGTGCGAGAGAAATGTGATAAACCAATTCCACCTAAAATGAAACAAAAGATAACAAAATGTAGAATTCCAAATCATAGCCAAATAAAACGATACCAAAATCATACAAACCAGAGTAAATCATTGACAAGCTATCTATGAATAGTTACATTCCATAATATATAATTCAATGAACAACAAAGTTTCCACCAAAATCAGATAAAACTCTACATAAACACCATACTCATTATGGTTCGCAAAACAACTCTTATCAATTCATACCGAGTAAAATAATGAAAATTCAGGCAAGAAACAAATCTTTCAAACAAAACACAACTCTTATCAAATCAAACTAACAAATGAAAATGAAAGGAGCAATAAAGAAAAACAAGAAATAAATACAAATTCAAAAAAAAAAAGATGAAATCTTTGAAGCAATACCCAAGTGGGTAAACATTTCCAGTGATGTGAAAAAGAGCAGAGGATCCAAAACGATCCGAGAACTGAGTTGACTTTTTCTTGGAGGGAGGTTGACTGGCTGCTGAGAAACAAACTTGAAAGTTTGCAGAACCCAATACCATGAAGATATAGAGAATCAGAAGTTGAAGCCTTCTTGTTCCGCTATTCTTGTCCATTGTTCATTGGACAAAAACCACTCCCACTCACTCCCGGTCACAAAAAGAGGGTTCTTGAAAGAATCTCACTCTGAGATGAAAAAAGAAGACAGAAAGAGAGAAGCTTACTTGGCTTTGCTTTGATGAGTGCAGCAGGGTCTATATATGCGGCGTTCTCTCTATACTTGTGTATGGAGTTAGAAAAAAGAAAAAGGATACAAAAAAGGAGAGGGGCTTTCAAGGAAGCTGTGGTCGGTGAGAGAAATATATAATAAGATGTTTCTGTGAAACACCGTTTATCTGAAAAAACGCGGCTATTGCAATTCTGAGGAGTTACCATATTTAAATCGTTTAATTTGTTTTTTTAAGAAAAGGAGTCTAAAAATTTTGTGTATGATTATTGGCAACGGTGTGTTTGGATATGGATACAAAAAGGAGGATTAATTTTGTCAAAAAAGGAAGACAATTTTAGTTTATGTTCAAAATTATGGTGAAATATATTACTGCTTTGACCTAGGTGTCAGAATATATAAAAAAACAAAAATTAGAATCATGTCACAGTCAAAATCCTGAATGTTTAATTGAGGAAGGAGGAAACTAGATGGAAGTTTGAAGGGTTGATTGAAGAAGGGAGGGTTGGGAACATTAGCAATAAAAGTCATGGGATGAGATGGGGACATTGAATCATTCAGCATTTTTTGGTGGTCATGTGTTTCTTCACCAATAATACCTCTTGCTGTTTTGTTTGGGAATTTAATTCATTGAATTTGTTATAAGTTTTGTTTGGGAATTTAATTCATTGCATTTGTTGTAGGAGCTAGTAACACACTGAATTTTTGTGTTTGGTACACAAGAGCCTCTCTAAGGAGATTTGAGCATTCCCAACACCAACTTCATGAAAGCTAATATAAGAAGACTGTTGGGAATGCTCTCACCTACTTTACCCAAACTCCTTCCGTTCCAAGTTAGCATCGAACCCAAAACCTCAAGATCCAAGATGGATTTAGCTACCATTAGGCCAAACCTTTTTGCTCGAACACATTGATTAGTTGCTGTTTGTCTTTTTTTATCACATATTGCAATAGAAAAGACATCAATTTTTTTTTCCAATTTGTTTATGTATACAAAATGAGGGAGAAGAATTTCAAAACAAGTTGTTGAAGAGCATTTGTTTAGAGGTCAAAATGAACCTTCAACATCATCAACTTCCGGGTTTTGATGTCTCGCCTTCGATCATCAACCTTCCAATTTTATCGGATGTCCCCGAGGGGACTTCGATCATCAACCTTTGATGGAAGCTTTGCCTTAATCATTCAAGTCCAGCTTAAAATGCAATATAGTTGCACAAATACATGGCCCTTACTAACAAAGCAGGGCTCTCCTCGCAAGTATTGAAGCAGAAGACATCAGGACTTGGGATATTCCCGGCAATCCGTGGGAAGCCATCCGATCCGCCGTTGCTCATTGTCATAAATCACCATTATGTCTTGAAAACTTATGTCTGCGGAATCATGGAAGTAAAAAGACATGATCTAGGTTGTAAATGACAGATTTTGTTATTATAGCTCACCTCCAATTATATTCGAGTCTCCTAGTCCATGTTTGCTGCCATCCAGAATTCCCAAGCAGACATTTCCGCGTTCCTGTAACAGAAAAGGTTATTAGACAATGAACAGGTTAATAGACAGTGTAACATTGAAGTACACTGTTGCTTACCGTGATAATGAGATAACGTTCAGGGGGTATCTGCAGCTGAACATCATTTCCACCTGTGAAGCTTAAAGCTAAGGGCTTGAACAAAGTCTTGGCCTCATGTAGAGATTTGAAAGGCTTTGGACCTCTCCAGCAGACAGGAAGGGCCTTCTCCTCCTTTGCGTCTTGTATTGACATTCCCTTTAGACCATTCTTTATCTGAGACATGAATCTGTTATTCAAATCCTGAACCAAAATCCTCAATCTAATTTGTCGAGGTCAGGATTGAGCCTCCCATTTTCCATCTCACCAGATCAAGTATTCTTCGGTAAACAGGGTGGCTGAAGTAAGTGTAGGAGCTGCCACTATCAAGTATCAATTTTAGTCCATCTATCCCAGTTGACTTTCCATTGAACAGAAGTTCAGCTCCTCCAAATGAATACTGATTTCTGAAAGGGAAACATCGAAGGTGGAATCCATATTAAATACCTCATGCATCCACAGAATGATACTTATCTATAGCCTACAGAACTAAAGAACGTCAGAACTTTTAGAGTCCTTACTTCAACGATGGATTGTCAGACATTGACATCCAGTTGATTCTTGAAGAGGGTACAAGATCTCGTCCAAAGAAAAGGTATCCACCCCCCTTCGCACTAAAACAATGCCCAACCACATTTTGAGTTAAACCCAGCGCACACAATTGCGAAACTATGCTGCCTTTGCCACTGCCGAGGCCAAGGACCCCAGCTGTCCGAAGGGGATGTGTTGGGGAGAATCTCTGATCATATCCACACCTGCAGGCAAGAAGATCAACACTCGTAAAACAAGATATTGTGAAATCCAATCCTGAATCACTCAAACCAGACCAAAGTATGAATAAAGCTACCATCAAAATCAAATTCAACTAGAAAGTAGTATTGTACTGACCCAAAGGCGATATGTGG
>CAODLS012899600.1:0-13328 GCA_948243855.1 Flueggea neowawraea
TGGGAAAATAGAGACCCTACAGATACTCTCAACTTTGGCAACCTTGGATTGTCAAGTTAGGTTAATGGTCAGGAGATTTTCGTTGATGAAGATCTTCTACATAAATTGTTTGGGTTGTCACACAAGGGCTGTGTTTTTAAGGAAGAAAAAGGTGTGATGAATTTCTATGATGAAGAGGGGAATACAATTTCAATAGATATTGGTGAAATCAAAAGGATTTTACTAGAAAAGGCTGTTGTGGTGACAGTGGAAGCAAAATTGCTTGATCAAAATGATCTTGGAGTCTTTTGGAAGATGGTTCACTTGTCTTTCACAAGGTTTTTGCAACCCAAACAGCATACACAATCTCCCTACACCAATCAGGACCTAATTCACACATATTTGTTGATGAATGAGCGAGAAGTTAATTTTTCATATGTGGTGGTTGATTGGCTTTTTGAAAAGGTGAAAATTTTCAATCTTCCTACCTTCAATCATATCAGTAGGGAAAGGATAGAGCATATGCATTATGCTAGTCACCTCACCAAAATCTTCAAGAATTTTGGGGTAAGCTTTAAAGGATTTGAAGTTCAAAGAGTGAAGGAAAGCAAGAAAATCAGAGCTTCCACTATTCACAGCACGCGCTGCCTTTTCAGAACTGTGGAGCGGGGCTATGTATATCAGCCTTATTTGCGTGAAAGCAATGTTGTGGTTGATCCAAAAGATCAAAAATACATGCCTAAAAGAAGATACATGATCTTCCTAAGAAGAAAATATGTTCAACCACAACCAAGAAGTGTTGCATATTTTATTGAAGAAGAAGGAGCTGAGAAAGAAGAATATGATCTTGCAGTGAATGTTGAGCAAGAAGGAACAACTGAAGGAGAAGCTGGACCAAGCACAATTAAGAGGACTATGCTCGATCAATTACAGCAAGACTTCATTGAGTTCAAAGCTGAAACCGAGTCAAATTTTACAGCTGTAAGGCAAAAATTTCAAACTTACCAAACTGAAACCTCTGCAAATTTTGAGGTGGTTATC
The DNA here is from genome assembly GCA_948243855.1 of Flueggea neowawraea. Classification (NCBI taxonomy): domain Eukaryota; kingdom Viridiplantae; phylum Streptophyta; class Magnoliopsida; order Malpighiales; family Phyllanthaceae; genus Flueggea; species Flueggea neowawraea. The sequence continues at coordinate 1,021 of CAODLS012899600.1, forward strand.
AATTTGTTGAAAAGCTTGAAAGCTCAGTTTCAAAACTTGCAACAACAGCCTCCACCAAATCTTTTTCAAGTTCCCAGTCCTCCAGCTGATCCTACTTCCCCACAATTTCCATATCACAAAAATGATAAAGTAGATCCTTCCACTGCATCGGAGGATAATGCTCCTCAAATGAATTTGAATGAGCAGCCTAATGTGGAAGAATCAGAACCCCCTACTACTCAAGAACCTCCAATGGAGCATGTGTCTCCAGAAAAGATCTTTGTTGAGGAAAGTCGTAAAGAAACAGTGGCTCCCACTAAAGCAGAGCCTATCTCGAAAGACTCAGTGGTTAAGGATCAAAATACTAAAGCAAAGACCACTGAAACTCCAGCTAAACCAACTTCTGAGAAGAAATCGACAGAAGACTCAGAGACAAGATCAGAAGATCTTTCGTCTTCTACACCAAAAATGACTGATGCAGATTTTGAGCGGATTCAGAAAATGAGGAAAGATTTTCTAGTGGATCTCAAGAAAGATTTGAACAAAGCATCGGCTCGAAAAAATGTTCGTAGTGAGTCGAGTGATTCAAGTGATTCTAGTGACACAAGTGATTCATCTAACTCAGAATCTATTCCTATATATTTTCCTCAGTCTTTCTTTGTGCTTTTACACCTTTGCCACCTCCAGCTGATGCTGCCAAACATCGAAATATAAGTAAAATCATCAAGGATCTCAACACTGCAATCGTTATGTAGTATGGAATACTATGCGCATAGACGAAACTTGAATCCAAACTGAAAAGAAATATACGTGTAGAAGGAAAAAACTATATTCTGAAGAAGATTCTTACTATGCACATAATAAGAGATACTATGCACTTAGACGAGTATGACAGGCTATTTCCAACATGTGACAAATTATGTTATGATGTGTTAGACATTCAAAAAGATAATATTTGTCGGCATATCATATTACGTTAGAAGATCATGTTCTACGCACGTAGAACTGGATGAGCTGGACTATGAGAAAAATCTGAGACGCTCATTGGGAATTTCAAATTTGAATATTCCCTGACACCATATGACACAATCACGTGACAAATCAAAGATGCAATCTTGGATGTTCGTCTATGCCCGTAAAAGACAGTGCAATGCACGCAGAACCGAAGTATTACGACTGCAATACAAATGCTACACACGTAGTAGATACCCGGTTTTTAATTAAATAAAGCAGTGGATACTGGACGTTACGCGTAATACTCTGATAGAAATGGACATTATGCAAGCACTACTTATAGTATGAGCGTAGTAAGGACTGAGGTCAGTAATTTTAACAATTTGCAACTCTCTTACAATGGATTGTTTGAGCCCTACAACGGCTATTTCTAAGAGAGTAGCTATAAATAGATGTCTTCAGTCCAGAGGCAAGTAAAGAACGCATTGAGAGTGTGCCCAAGCTTTGCTAATTTTATTATTAACTTTCTCTCTCTAAGTGTTTTCAAGTTCTTACACCACAACTAAGCTTTTGTGTTGCTATTTGCTTTGAGAGTTGGTGAGGGAATATCATTCTCGTTCTATTAAACCTTTTGTAATCAATCTTTGGTTGTAAAGCTTACGGGCAGAATAGGTTTGCTTGTTTGTTGCCTTTGAAAAACAAATAGTTGTTAGTTTTCTTATTGAGCCAGTTAAAAACAAGTAGTTGTAAATGTTTTCTTGTGAGCCTGAAAAATAATATGTTGTAACGGTTTGCCTCCAGCCGCAAGTGAGGAAGAGTTAGTGGATTGAAATTCTCTAGTTGAGGTTAGAGGAGTGGACGTAGGTCAAGGAGGATCGAACCACTATAAATCTTAGATTTGTTTTCTCTATCCCTTGCTTATTTTCATTTTAGTTTCTGAGGTTATGTGTATTGGATTGAGTTATTGATTTCTTTTTTCAAAATATTGCAAAAAGTTTTAAAAAGCATTTTACACTTAGCAAGAAATCTAATTCACTCCCACCTCTTGAATAGCCATATTGGGATTACAGTTTTATTACTGTTTGTGTATGCAACACCTTAATTCACTCATGTACTACTTAATGAAGAAGGGCAAGTATGGAAATCTGAAGAAGAAACTTATGACCATACATGACATTTTTTACCAATACATTCGGGATTTGTACACTGATAAGATTTCTGATGGAACGTGTCTTAATTCTGGGGATTTGATTGGTAACCACATGAATGGACTAGGCATGCCTTACAACACATCTTGGTTTGATGTTGAGAATTTTCTCATTTCTGTCAATAACCATAATCATTGGTTTTTGGTGAGGTTTTCATTTCCTTTTAGGACTCTGTTCATGTATGACTCTTTACGAAGCAAAGAGCACGATCACAGTGTTGTCAAATGTTTGCAAGCCCATAGTGTTCTATTCCAATGTATATGACTCTTTGTGGTAAATGGCGTTCAAGGAAGTATCCCAAGTTAAATTTAGTTAGTCCTAGTTAGACTCTACTTATTTCATATGTCAAAGGGCTTCCTAAGCAAGACAGATGGTAACTTTTATGTTTTTGTGTATGAATGTTTTAAACTGTTTTGTACTCATTTTTTAGTCTTGATATTTTCTTCCCCTTTTTTTGTGCAATGATTGTGGTGCTTATACCATTGCCCATGCGGAGTGCTTTGTCAAGCGCAAGCGTTTGTCGAAGAGTTTTGATGTTGAAGGTTACCGTCAGAGGATTGCTTGTTTGATGTATTGCTATGGCAGAATGAAGCAACCAAGTACAATTGAGAGTGAACTTGAGAATTGAGTTGTTACTCATGTGCCAAAGATAAACATTTTTGTAGTTACATTTACTAAAAATATTTCAATCAACAATATGAATTGTAAAGTTTATATCAATTTTTGTATTTTACTTCTTGATGTCTTTTTGAACGTACATAAATTGTAAACTTCAATGAATCAAATGTATGGATAGTAATTCTATTAGATCTCATTGTTGTTCATTTTGTTGGTATGTTTCTGCATGTTTTTCTATTGTTGTAATACCCCGCCTATTCCGATAGGAGTCCTGTAGCATTCCGTTGATCTTTTGTGAATCGAGGATGTTGGTGTAGATGGTCCTAAGTTGGGATTACCTTAGAATTTGAGTTTTTATATGTGAAAGCTGAACCGTCTATGGAAGCCCGACTCATATCGCGTAAGCCTCAAAGATCAGACAACTACCCAAATTCTTATTATTGACTGGCTTATTAGTCGTATTAAAACATTATGCATATATTAAGTTTTAGAAAAATAATATCCCGAATATCAAAACATAGTTATTGTACCAAAATACTGAAGAAATAGTTTTAAGTAAAACCGTTAAACAATATGTATATCAGATACAAAACCATAACCCATTACCCAGTGTGGAGCATCTAACATCACAAAACTCGAGCCCGAACAATAGGGAATTCACTGCTAATAAGAGCACCTCACTGTGCGTGGAAGATCAAACGACCGCTATCAAGAACACCTGAAAGATGAAGTAAAAATAAACAAGAAAAAAGAAAGGGGTAAGATCCTAGTGAGAGATAACACTCTAGATTGCCTCATACGTGTCTCACAAAGACCGTTTTTGAAAACGATTCAAAATATCACATGAAAATATAAAAGTATATATGTATGCACACTATGTACAACATAGTAGTACTGAAATTCATTTTGAGATCCTTCGCAAACAACGCAGACAACAACCATCATTCGAATTAAATAACAAATTGAATTGGATATAAAACAATATTTAATTTCCAAAACCTGAAGTACCTATATTATTTACCTTTTAAAACATTTATCAAAATTCATATTTATTTTCTCAAAATATTTTCAGATAGAAATTCTATAAATATTTTTTAGACAGAAATTCCATATATATTTTCAGAAAGAAATTTCATAAATATTTTTAGACAGAGATTTCATAAATATTTTCAGATTCAAAATGCCATATATATTTTTAGAAAGAAATTTCATATATATTTTCAGACAAAAATTCCATATATGTTTTCAGAAAGAAATTCCATAAATATTTTTAGACATAAATTCCACAAATATTTTCAGAGAGAAATTCCATAAATATTTTCAGACAGAAATTCTATAAATATTTTCAGAGTATAGCTTCAAAACTCAATAGGACTAGATTAGACAGAATAATATTGTGGACTCTATCACCAGACAGAATAATAATGCAGACTCTGTCACCAAACAGAATAATAATGTAGACTTTGTCACCAGACAAAATAGAACATGTATCTGACTGGATACACGGTCACCCCTTTACCCTTATAACTAGGGCCTTAACAGAGTATTGGTATATCAAATGCTACGTACCCCGTAGCTAGGTGTCCCATATCATAATGTTTTGCCGAAAACATATTGAAAATTTATTCAAAAATATTCAAAATACTGGACAGAGTATTTATACCAAAATACAATCACTTTCAGACAGAATATTTACTATAGAAAATCCTTTTATTTACTTCAGAACAAAATACTTATCATAGAAAATATGTTTATTTCAGAACAAATCATTTGTCTCAAAAAATATTTTTAAATCCAGAAAGAACAATTTCTACAGAGTATACATTGAAATCCATAATAAGTTGTTTGTTATCGAAATTATAATAAATATTAAAACATAATATTTATTTTCAAAAACCATCAAAATTTTCAGATAAAATTTAATTTCTACAACAAAGGTTTTCACATAAGTCAAATTTTTAGGATTTCCTATCCTTTATTTATTTTAAATTACATGCCAAGTTCAGACATGTCAAAAATATATAAGTTTAGAAGACACAGCCTATGTGTCTGAAGTTGTCATCCATTCATATGTATATCCAAGCTGAATGGCCCAGTCACGTACCACTGGCGGCTGGTTGACCCCGCTAACCCGAACACGAAGCTAAAACAATTATCAGAACAGGATCAAAGACATGATGCTGGTATTGTGGCGGTACCAAAATGCATGTTATACAAATGCTTATGTAGACACTTGCTCGATGACAAAAATCATATTTCAGTCGAAGATCTAACACCGAAACCTTGAAAATTGAAATATACACGAAATTCCAGTTGAGTCTCTCAATGCAAAATTACCTTTTGTCCCCGAAACTGGCAAATTACAGATTGGTCCTTAAAATTTTAAAAAATTATAAATCGGTCCCAAAATATTCTCAAATTATTAAACAATCCTCCAAAAAATCAGAATTCCCGAATTAGTGTCCTAACTCTCAGAAATTATAAATCAATCCTAAAATACTAAATATCAGATTTGGTCCTCAATATACTAAGAATTATGTAAAATTACAGTTTTGATCTTTTCGGCATAAAACTACACGAAAACGTCCCTAAATTCAAATCGATCAAAACCCGACATTTTAATCCACCCACATTGACTCAAATTGTGTCCCTAAACGTGAATCGACAATTGGATTCAACAAAACAACTCAAAAACAATCACATGTCACCAAAATCCAAATTTATCAAACCCATTTCCTAACCTTCATACATTCTCTTCCAATCTTCAAAACCTAACACAAAATCATCCACTAATAATTTTTCATCCACCCACAAAACTCAAACAATTTCACAAAAATAAAGCAAGCTTACTCACTAAACCAAACCGGTCAAACCAGTAAATCAAACCAGCGAACCGAACCAATGAACCAAACCAAAATTCACCTTTCTTTTGTCTTTCGTTTTTTTTTTATCAAATACCATTAAGACCAAGAACTTTAATTCACTCTAAAATATTCATCACCTATCATCTAAATCAAGTCTCCAATAATCTAAATACACAAACTTTAATCATCAATAAATCGAAAACCAAATCGAATTTAAATGAGGTGTTACACCTCCTTTATGTGTTTGTTAAGTAACTTTAGATTTAGTTTGTTTTCGCTAGATCTATTTGTTTCTAGAGTCTTTCTATCTACTCCCATGGATTTTGTCCATGATTTTACCGGGCTTTTGTCCCATTTTGTGCCCCTTGTAAGTGGATTTGTTCATGGTTGGTCTCGAATCTTGGTGGTTGACAGCTTCGTTGGCATGGCTGGTGGTGGGTGGCTGCCGGTGGTGGACGTTTGTTTCATCGGTGGATGGTCCAAATCTAGTGGTCGACGACTCCACAAACTCACGCGCGAGGTCTTATCCAGATCCAGTCTTTTAATTTCTAAAATGATGCTACCTTATTGTTGTAATATTTCTCTATACTGTGTTGTTAAATCTATTTATGCTGATGCAGATATTTTGGCTATTTTAGCCTTTAACCTAGCTTGGCTTTTAGATCGACACAATCTACTGTGCGTGATGGCCCAATGTTTACAGCTATGAAATCTAGCTTTAGTTAAAAAAGAATGGTAAAATGATTATTTTTACATCTCACGATAATCATCTTATCTAAATATTACATTTATTTGGTCTAGTTTAAGTTTCATTTAGAAAAAAATTATATTGTATCTATATATAATTGCTTGAACTAAAATAAGAATTTTTACTTTCTAAGCATTTTACTAATATTCACTACCTTTTCACGGCAACAGCAACTGCCTCAAATAAACACTTGTCCAATTAAAATAAGAGGAACTCAATAATGATGAAAGCCTTGCCAAAATATTTTTCCGTTCAATCTAGTGAGTTGATCATAGACACTAAAAATTTATATCGTGCATTCAAATAGATAAAGTTATAGCCACCGATAACGCATTCAAGTAACCAATCCCTTCTTACTTGTTCGATAGCCCTAGGACGCTCTGCAGACTATTTCTCTTACCAACTAGACAACTCTCAGGACATCCTGATAAGGTTTAATCTAATAATAGCAGTAAGAACAAAAGAGACCCCTATCCCAGCTAGTGAAGTCGAAAACGCCGTAAGTTATTTAAAATAGATCATTCAATTCCATAACATTGAAAGTTCAACCACATTCACTCAAGTTATTCGCTACCTAGATTAGAATTAATGAGACGCTCTATTAATCCTAAATAACAATATATTATTCGGTTAATCAATCAATTAGTCACATTGAACAATCAACACAAATAATAATAAACAAACGAAAGCACAAGAATTGAATAAATATTTAACATACTCAATAATAATTAAAAACAATAGTCTCACAACTTATATGGATTGAACTTAGAAAATATTTCGATAAGATGCGAGTCTAGTTACACATAATTGAAGGAGAGAGCCAAAGAAAATAAAAGTATGTCTTGTTCTTCATCCTAGGCATGATTGCCATCAAAAGCTAAAAAGGAGGTTTATAAATGTGCCTCCTAAAATAAAACCTAATCATCCAATAATACAATAGCCCAATAATAATGATAATAATAATAATAATGATAGTTTATTGTTCCAGCAACAAATACTGATAAAAAGCCTTCTATTGTCATCCATTTAGCTCTAATCCTGAGGTCCATACTTCCAAAACACACGGCCCAATGTGACATCAACAACCCAATTCTTATAGCTATTACGGCATGGTCATGTCGTAGCGCAGACCAAAATGCATCCATAAAAACAACACCGTTTTTTTATCTTTCTTTCTCACCCATTCACCCCGACAACAAAGAAAGCCAACATAACATAAAACGCAAAGATGACAACAATTTAACATGCAAAACACAACGTAAAACATGCAAAAAGGAAACCTATCATTAACACTATTAGCACATACACGAAGTATGATTCAGTGCACAATTTATCTCGGTTGAGTGACTCGTCTGAAAAAAATCTGATTAGTGATTTTTCTGTACCGAATCAAAAACTTGAGTCACCGTCAGTGTTATCTACCCGTTGTGATAGGGTGGAAATTGAGTGGATATGTGGATTGGAGACCATATCTAAAGCTTCTGGAATTTGCAAGGGTAGGATTGGCTCCACGTTTTCAAACTTATTCTTTCTTATGCATGAGATGTCTCTGTCGAAAGAACAAAATAGCCTGCACAATATGTCAAGCTGAGAGGGAAATATTACTCTCTTTAACAAATATTTCAGTCAAGGGCGGAACTTAATGAGGAAAGAGGGACGGTCCCCATAAAATTTTCTAAAATTTTTTATATGCTATGTAATTTTGCGGTAAAATAATGATATATAATTGATTAACTGCTCAAACTTAAGAACTAATGGTAATATGATTATTTTACATCTCACGATAATCATCTTATCAAAATACTATATTTAATTGGTCTAATTTAAGGTTCATTTAGAAAATATTGTATTGTATCTACATATAATTGCTTGAATTAAAATAAAAAAAAATTACTTTCAAAGCATTTTACTAATATTCAGTACCTTTTCTTAACACCTTCAACACGTACACAAAGTATGATTCAATGTGGTTATCTTAATGTGTTTGCTAAAGGTTATGCATGACTTAACTAGATAGAACATACTAAACAAGCAAGCTAGTTCATGATGGACTGTAAGATATAAGAGAGAGAGACTGCTTTGTAAGGCTTAATACATAGAAATCCCCTGAACTTGCTTCATCTTTTCTTGTCACCTCCTGAACTTTGCAAGATAATTAATTACCCCTGAACTTTTCATATTATAATTAATTGCTCGTTGAACTTGTAAAAAAATATATTTTTTAAGGACTTATTTGTTGATATGAAAATTTTCAAAAAAATATTATAAATTTGTCATGTCAGCAGATAAGTGCTTAAAAAATATATTTTTATGAAGTTTAAGAGATAATTAATTATTACGTAAAGTATAGTGAGTAACAAGGAAAAATTAAACAATTTCAGGGGTTCCTGTGTATTAAACCCTGCTTTGTGACGCATTCGCAAAGCTTCATGATTAACTAAGGCACTATTATAGTTTATACAAGAAACTTAATAATGAACATAAGTTATGTTTTTACAAGATCAAGTAGTTTAAAAGTGACGATTGTGAAAACAGATTGGGTAAAACATATATCTTAACAGATTTGAACTGTTATTGCACACACTATTGGCAAATTGAGTTATTCTATAAGGTAAGTCTTCGACCAGGATTTGGTTGGCAAACTTATGGACCCAACTGAATAATTAGATAAGTAAAAAAGATGGACTCTACACCAAGAGAATGATGTTAGTTTATAGAAAAATTCTAATGGAGAGCCATCCCAACTTGGTCATTGTATTTTGATGTTAGTTTATAGAAAAAAAAAATTAGTGTAATAGTATAATAAACAAAATACGAATGAATACTCATTTCTTATATGTATAAAATACACCATAAATATATAATTTAAATATAACATACATTAGATTTAAAAAAAATATAACATATATTATATATAGAGAGGAACGAAACTACGTGGGGTTCCGCCCAGTTTATCTCCGTCCCTAGCCGTAGTTCTTAATATTAGATTCAATTAACATCATAAAAAGAAAAAGTGGAACATAAGAATTTCCTTTTGAAGAAACTAAACATATGCTTATACACACCACACCAAGAGGAGTTCTCTCTCTCTCTCCCTCTCTCTTTCTCTATATATATATATTTCAGTTGAGCGCTATGATTACATTTCTTCCACGCCAAAAGCTTCTGATACTGTGAAAACAAATTCATAATTCACAACTCATACACCAAACCATTTTGTTGGAAAAAGTGGTCCGCCCATGATAGGTGAACCGAACTCGGTGTGTCAAAGTGTGAACTGAAACTATGAACCGAGACCAATTGGCGAGCCCAATTGAGTGGGCCCATAAGACTATGTGCTAAGCACATTGGACCCAAGCCCATTTGGATGCATATAAATAAGAGATGGGAAAGAGAGAAAGGTGAGTGTGTGGGAAAAAGGAAGAGAAAAGAAAAGAAAAAAAAGGAAAGAAAAGAGAGGGAGGAAGAACGTTTCTTCCCTCCACCATTCTTCCTTCTTATTTCTTCTATCTCTCTCTTTCTCTCCATCCATCTCCTTCCACCATGCTTTAGTAGCATGAAGAGGTCGATCCGTGTGGCATATAGACTACGAAACAAACAAGTACTCCCGTCGAAAATTCGATCATGGTTTGCTCGCGAGACCAACATAGAACCGATCATGACCTCGATGTCTGTCGTTGCTAGTTGGATTGCGCCATCGCTGGAATCGAGGTAGGTAACACGAACCTACTATTATATATTGTTTATCTGTTAAACCAGTACATAGATTCTTTCAGTGATATTAGAGCGGATAACGAATTTTGGATTATCATTCAAAATTTTTGTTGGTCTCTATCTGTAATATCTAACGTGAATTTATTGTATTCGACTTTCAGTCCCGAACGTCGTTTTTGGTTTGAGTCAGTGCGGAGCCGAAAACTAAAAGTTGGATTTTCAAAATTTTGATAAAAGATTTGAGATCAGCAACTTCAAAAACATTAGCTCCCAGATCAAAAAATACTGAGCAAGAAGCTTACAGATGAATTTTTCATTTGATAAGAATAATGACGTGGCGAGTTGTGATTCTTCCACACGTCCAGTCAGAACGCGGCACTTGGCGGAGCAATAAATTCGGTCAAAGTTGACCGAAACGTGGACCACTCATCGATCGACACGTGTCATTTGTGGACCTTGTGAACCGATTATCGGCAACCAATAACTATTTGACACATGTCATATGTGACACGTGGCCTAATCAAAAGTCGACATGTGGCAGAAGCTTAGGATAAAATTCTGGATAGACACGCTACGTGGACTAATGAGAATCTTCCACGTGTCATATAGCCATGTGGCATCCACGTCACTATAACACGTGGCACTACAGCCACGTCTCACACACGTCACGATGACACATGTCATCCACGCATCAGATTTTCGACCAATAAAATTGTGACAAGTGTCAGCGTGACACGTGTCTCCATACGACTGAGACACGTGGCGGCATTCTGGAGTCGCGCATGTCTTCCACCCTCGGCATGTGTGCGCGCGTTGTATGGACACGTGGCGTGTGTCGACGCGTGACACGTGTCCCTATCTCCAAATTCTGTAAAATTTTCAGTAGAATTAAAATTTGGATTTTTTTTTGAAATTTTGACATATTTTTAACAATTTTTTGAGTTCCAAAACTATTTTTTTCAAATTGTTTGGATATTAAAAGGTTTAAAAATTGTGAAAATGTGTTTTCTGCCAAGAATTATTTTGAAAATTAGTTTTCAAAATAATTAATTTTAAAAACATGCAAATATAGTTATCATTTAGATAATTGAAATGAGATTTCAATTATTTGGGGAATACGCGAGTGCGTATATACCCGTTTTATTTGTAATTTATTACGAAGATGCGAATGAGGTAAAACCATGTTGCATCAAAAGAAGTGCGAATTAATGGAGAATTTGCACGACTCCCAAAACGAGTATTTTGGGATTGTAGAGGTGGTAAAGAGAATAAAATAATTGTGCATAAGTGTGCATAGGTGATGAATGTTCGCTTACTTCATAAGAGATTATAATTATCATCACTAATATTAGTTAAAAGTATTGACTCATACTAGAATTTCATAAAAACATGATTCCTTAAGTATCTTAGAAAGATACTTGGAGATTCTAGAAAATAAAAACGTTTTAACATTGATATGTCTAATATTAAACCATGATCATGAAGAAAGATCATGAGAAGTGGTATATTCATTTTATGGTCGTTTGATTTATAGAATTCTTCGAAAAGTTGGTACAACCACTTTTGAATTATGTTCTAACATATTGAATTGTGGTCCATTATGTATCCAAATTGGTAGGTATAAATTTAGTGTTATATGAGTTTGGAATTATATTGGGATATTTAAGCATTATTTGTGTGTTAATGCTAACAAATGTTGATATACATGTATTAACATTAAAATTGATTATTTGGACATCATGTTGGTTCAATAAATGATATTGATTTCATTTATTATTTTTTGGCTTGTTGTTGTGTTGATTTGCCTTAATTTAATATGCAATATTTTATATGTTAAATATATTATCCAATTATTGAGTTTGTCTAAATAATTGAGATGACCAACATGAATTTTCCTAAGTCAAGTGGACTTTAAAAGTGAATCCAAACATTCAATATTTACTATCTATAAATTAAATATAGTATGATTAATTATTAAGATCGAGATGGTAAATGTACACCTAGTGTACATTTTAATTCAAAACTTAATAAGAGGCTATGCTAGTTTAATTTTAGTTGGATAGTAAATATATGTGTATTGATATGGCTTACTTTTGTATAATTATGTCTTATTGTTTGTCATATTATTTGTGATATTCACTGCTTGTAAAGACGATTGATGTTGAGTCATACGAGCACATATGTTAAGCTTAAGCAGCAACAATCATAAATCTTAGATTATAA
>CAODLS012900456.1:0-10316 GCA_948243855.1 Flueggea neowawraea
ACAACAACGTGAAATTGGTCCATAACTTTTTGGGAATTAAAGTATGATGCCAACTCCTATGAGAAATTGGGTATGGAAAATGTAAAACAGGCAAAGAAAGAAAATAATTCTATGCTTCATTAGTAGACAAAGAATCTTGAAGAGATAGGCCAGGATACTAAAAGCTGCAATGATGAATTAATTCAGAATATGTGCAAAAGGACCCCTATACACATGTTTATACAAGCTTGACCAAACACACAACGGAGGAAATTATGCGTCTTTAGATAAAAGAGAGTGGAAAAAATTAGTCACTAATCTGATCAAAACTAAGCTTCGAAATCTGATTCTAGATAACTGGAAAACTTACTGAGCATCTTCTACTGAAGTGAACGTCTCCCGGTTGAACTTCATGGTGGGGATTGCAGCAACCAGGAAAGGTTCAAGGCCATTGCTTCGATACTCTGGCTGCCAGTAAAGAGTTAAAGTTCAAAACTACAGAAACCCACATCCAAAATTTCAATATGACCTGTTTGCAATTACAGAACACAAAAGCTTATTCACAGATGTCACTTGAATTTCTTAACAAAGCCTAACCAAAGAAATGGTAATGCAGAGGAAGCAAATACAAACTTTTCCAATCTTATGTTTCTAACATCACATACAATAAAACTAAATCTTTTCTGCTGTTAAGAATCTTTCTTTTTACCAGTTAAGCATTCATCAGATGCCCGTTATTAAGAACAAAGTGAGAAATTTACCAGCTACAACCACCCATCAAGATATCAGTTTTAGTTGTAAAATTTAGCTTATTACAATCTACTTCAAAAAGACTGTCATTTTTCTCTCTATATTTTTCACTATAAAATCTACCAAAAGCAATTTAATCGACCTAAAACAAAGATCCCATAAATTAAACTCTAGTCAATAAACAACACTGAACTCATAGTTTTTGAGATTCGAACTTCTAAAAGAAATTTACGTAAGACAAACTAGATTGAGCGATTGATGAATCATGAACGAACCATTAAAATCAAGAAACTAATTAAAGAATAGAACTTCGTGAAATTGAGAAGGGTAAACTACATGTACCTGTTCAAGATCAATCCTGGACTCAATTTCAAACATTGGTCTAGACCTTGACCCACGAAGCCTCCCACAAAAAATCCTCGTACAAAGAAAAACAACAAAAGTAGCACTCATTCCAAACCCAATAACTGTTGTAATCAAATTCATGTCTGAACCTAACATGCTCTCCCACCAACACCCTCCAACACCAAGAACAGAGAGATTAAGACAAACCCAGATCAAGATTCTCAAATTTTTCCAAGAAAGAAGTGGACTTTCACCAAGAAACGCCTAGATGGAATTCTAATAAGCTTTGAGTGGACTCAAAGTTGGGTTCTTTGAGAGATTGGATGGTAGGAGATGAGGAGAATTTTGTGTGGAAGAACAAGACAAGTTCTTGCTATTTGGAGTTTGTCATTGGTGGGTCCTACCAGCTGCTCTTTCAAAAGGCGGGTCCCAGTATTTCTTCTACATCAGACGGTTGAGATCGAGGGTTGTAGTCATTTTTGCCGGCAAAAAGTGAAGGTTGGAACTGTAATAGGTTGGATATGTAATGATACCTGTCTGAGTTCAGGTTCGAGAATCCGTAAGTTGTGAATGGTCATATCTCTCTGTTTCTGTCAGGAAAAAATTACTTCTTTTGGATAAGGGTTAGGTTTGGTCGTCCTAGACTCTTTCATGCCAAACGTTGTCGTTTTCGAGCTAGCATCTTTGCCTCGTGAATCATGAGTTCAATTGGATTGCAATGACTTGGCAAGATGGGTTTCCATGGTTGTTAAAATATGATTATGATTCTTCGAAGTCTGGATTTGTGTTTATATAATTACTTGTAGCACAGTCAAGGTACTTATTCCATTGTTAGCATGATGACGATGATGTCTTTTAATTACTTTTACTTTCCTTTGAATCTACTTTCTTGTTAAAAAGCTTCACAAGAATCTTTACATCGAGTTAAATCATATTTTACTGTAAAGAAGAAGTGGCTTGTATTAATTTCGTCAAACAAAAGAAGCAAACAAAAAAAAATTAAATTTGGACTAGACTTTGACCATAACAATCGACTTATTCCTTCATGTTTTTCTGTGATGTACAGGGCAAATTGCAAGAATGTCTCCTTTTGTAAGACGGATTGAACGGATGATTAACGTCAAAAACAACTCTTGATTTGTAGGTTTCCGTCCTTGTACACGGAAGCTCTTCCTTGAGGGTTTTGAACATGTCATTGACTAGCTCTAACAGATATTGACACACTACCAACTTCTCGATCACTTGCTTAACATGTTCCTTGAATGTTAGAATTAATCCTCCATTTTGAACATGTCAGTAATGTTGGTCATTTCATCTTCCTATACTGATGAATTTTCACAATTCAAAATGATTGAATGTACGAGCACAAAGGTGGAGGTAATTCCACAAAATCACAAGTTTGAACCCCTAAAGTCTACTTGGCTAACTTCAATATGTCATTAGAGCCAACAAGAATTAATTAGGTGGACACAAATTATAACACAAACATGAGGTTTAAATACCTCATAGTTCTGACAAAAAAAAAATGCTTGAATGTATCCTCTAACCCCTGGTACTGAAACGATTCTAACACTACTAGGTCATAAATCTAACCATGTCTCTGCAACTCGATTAATAAAAACAAGAAACTTTGGCATTCACACAATTTGCAGCAGAATAGTATAGTCTTAAGGAGCTTTGCTTGTACTTGCTGCAGACAAAGATGTAGCATATCAGAGAGTGAACTGCTAAATATTCTCAAACAGATGGCTAGATTAAAAAAATCTATCAACACTTTGAAAATAAAGCATTGAATAGGCTTTTTCAGCCACAAAATATCGTAGACATCATTTTCACATATCAAAGATCAAAATCAGCATTATGTAGCCAATTCCTGTTCTCATTGCTGAACCATCTTTGTTAGGCAATTCCTGTTCTCATTATCCTTCTGCTTGACCATATGTTATGCAATGAACCTGGAGCATCAATCATTTAGTAGATCCTGCTTGCAGCTGGCTTTCACATATCAAAGATCAAAATCTGCATTATGTAGCCAGTTCCTGTGCTTATTGCTGAACCATCATTGTTAGGCAATTGGTCTCATTATCCTTCTGCTTGACCATATGTTATGCAATGAACCTGGAGCATCAATCATTTAGTAGATCCTGCTTGCAGCTGGCTTTCACATATCAAAGATCAAAATCAGCATTATGTAGCCAGTTCCTGTGCTCATTGCTGAACCATCTTTGTTAGGCAATTGGTCTCATTATCCTTCTGCTTGACCATATGCTATGCAATGAACCTGGAGCATCAATCATTTAGTAGATCCTGCTTGCAGCTGGTGACTAAGAAAAGAATTTGTCAAACATGAATTCTTTCCAAATAATCAAACAATGAAAGCAACCAGCAATCAATGAGCTTACCAATGATCTACAAGCTCATTGGTATTGAAATCAACGCTAAGGGATTGTGAGTTCGATTTCTAGCGGGACTGAATAAAATGACTTATAAAAAAAAAAGCAACTAGCGGAGATCGATCAAAGGTCAACAGGGTCCCCGTGAATTCACTTTCTGCAAGATGAGGCTGCATCAGGAAGGCAGCTTAATATATGCAAAGCTTCTTGTCATGGTAATAAGGTGATAAAGTATGAGATTAGGATAAGTCTACTCCTTCAAACATGAATAGTTACCTCTAATGAAAGGCGTCGTTAGGACTGCAATTCTTAGATTTTCTTGCAAAGAACTACTAGAAACCAACTTCACCACTTGTTTAACATGCTATATATTGATTCCAAGAAATGATATAAACAAGTAAACTAACTAAATTATTTTCCTATCCTCCAAATATCAGAAAATAGAAGAAAGCTGCTCAACTGACCAAGTAAACAATTAGAACTAACTACATATGAGTAACAGAAAACTTGTTAAGACAGAAAATACAAAATAAGAGTGACCTACTCAACAAATCATGAACTTTTTTTATTTTATTTTTTTTTTGAAGAGAAAATCATGAACTTAATTGATGAAGCACAATATGTTTTATTTCTGTAAGATGAAATGCCAGAAGAAAAAATACCAGAGATATTTCTCAAGGCATTGAAATACTACTGATATAAATGATTACATGATTCGATTCTACGAATTCCCAGACATGGATGATACATTAAACCATGATTCTGATTGCTAGTTATCTAATCTTTCTGCATCAGCAACAAAAAGATAAACTATACAGAAGTTCTTGCAAACCATAAAACATATTCATTTTTACAGCACTTTGACTAAAGCAGAACAGTCAAATCAATCTTAAACAATTGACTAAAAAGAAACCAAATCAACAAGAAACAGTTAAAAAAAAAAGGAACATGCAAATACGAATACCCAACTCCACCTCCCCTTATCAATGCGACTTGCATCCCAAATTGAAGCATACAAAAACATGGGTTTCTCAGGAAAATCCCCATCATCCTTCCTCTCCTCCCTCCTCACCAGCTTCCCATCAATCAACCATTCTATTGAATTCTGCTGCCATTTAATCACATACTCATGAAACCCATCAGAGCAATCAAACCCCAGTTCATGAATCTGTTCCCTTTTCCCTTTACCTGCATGCAATCAATCACAAGTTACAATGATGTCCTTAACTTCAGACCCTTAAACCGACATCAACGCTAGAATATATATTGCGTGTAGCATCAAATTTTGCATTTTAACCAACTATATAGTACATGAAATGAATCAGACTAAACAAGTTATATGTTTAAACATTTTCAATTGTTTCCCAAATTAAATCTACTAGTGGAAAACTCTTTCAAATTCGTTCAACGAACCTAATTGAGTTTCAATCTTGTGTTTTCAATGTCTCAGATTTCACTTTTTAACTACACTGTAAAATTCAAATTCGTGAATCAGACTGACTCATTGAATTTCAATCTTTCATAAGTTCTGGAATCCAGAAAATGCACAGCTAGACATTCAATAATAGATTTGTTTATTGCGAATTTAGATTTTCCACTTAACTTATCTATAGTTGTAACAACAACACATTTTAACATATTAATCAATCAACTCTCTTTACACTACTGTTGTGTTTGGATGCAGTGAAAATAAAGAGAAAGAAGGGAAAGTAAAGGAGGAGTAGCTAGGGTTAATTTCATCCATGGTCCTTAACTTTCAGTATTTTTGCGTCATGGTCACTATACTCAGTTTTGGTTCCATAATGCCACTGAAGTTTGAGAGAGCGTTCCAAAAGGTCATTTCTGCCGTTCCGGTGACAGGTTGATGACTAGGCATTTGCCAGCTTGGAGAGAGGTGCCACGCAGACAAATATAATCTGCTTCTCCTAATTTTTCTCTCCACAATAAACTTTTAATCCAAACGAAAGATCAAAAAATTCAAACCAATCCAATCAATCTACCCAACCCCAAACCTTACATATAAACCATCCCAACCCTTCATCTCCTTCATCTCCTCCTTGAGAACATAGAAACCCTAAATACAATACACAATACAGCCACCACCACCATTCTCAAAACACATCAGACCCCTCTCTCTCTCTCTCCCCCTCTCTTTTTAATCTTCGTCTACCTCTTTCCCCCTGTCTCTCTCCCTCTCTCTCTCTCTCTCTCTCTCTCTCTATTCAAGAAAAGTCATTGTGCCCACCATCATCTTGATGCCATGCTCCACCTTGCCGTCTCTGGTCTCTGTGGAGCTCTTTGGAATAGATCTATGTTTGAAGTCTTACCTTGATTAGGTTTGTGTTTTACTTGAATGGATCAGTGTTTGAAGGCAGAGATTTAATGGTTCTTTATTGTTTTTGTAATGGGTTTGTAATTTCAGATCTTAATTCTAGAATGGGTTTGTGGTTTCAGATCTGAGTTTATAGATTTATGATATTTGCTTTTTTTGTGTTTTCTGGAATGGGTTCCATATTTGTTCTTGACGGCTTCGTTCTATCCCTAATTTGTGTTCTTTTACACTGCCAATCTCTCAAAGGTGGTAGCTAACTTGGAGATGTCCATTAGGTTAGGTGTTCAATGCTATGGTAGTTTTTTTTAAATCAATTATTATGCTAGTATGTTGAGGAACATTAAAATTGACCTTAATTAATGGAAAAAATGAATAATGGCCTTTTGCAGATTAAAATGTTTCACAAATAACAAAAGCGCTTCAATTTAGTTGAATTTAATCTATATTAACCTATCCAACCTTAGTTTTAAAAACTAAACTAAACTTACAGGATAATGGACAGAAACTCACACAAAAATTGAAGGGTTTAGGGTTAGAAACTAATACAGAGATTGACGGTTTGTGTTGGGTGTATTGATTAGGTTGGTTTATTTTTTTTCATTTTTGGTTTGGTTTAAAAGTTTATTGTGGAGAGAAAAATTACGAGAAGTGGATTATATTTGTCTGCGTGGCACCTCTCACCAAGCTGGCAAATGTCTAGTCATCAACTCGTCACCTGAGTTACTAAAAAACGACAGCAAAGACCTTTTGGAACTCACTCTCAAACTTCAGTGATATTCTGGAACCAAAATTGAGTATAGTGACTATGGCGCAAAAATACTGAAAGTTAAATGACCATAGATGAAATTAACCCGGAGTAGCTATTTTTCCGTGTTTGGAAAAAAAATTTATGTTTTAATAAAAGAGTAAATAAGGTAAGACTTACCCTTTTATCCCTTCAAAATTCTTATTTTTTTGACACTTCAAATTAGAGTATAAGTAATAAAACAACTAATTTTATACATTTTTCATTAGTTATACTTTTTTTTTCACTCCCAAACAAAGATACGATTTTTGTGTTCTCTTTTTTTTCTTTTCATTATTTTTCATCTATTATCATTCATTTTTTTTCCATTAATTATCTTTATTTACACACCTTTTAAATATAGTGTACGAAACTAAAACAGCTGGCTTGAGCAAAATGCAGTGATTTAACGAACAACAATACAGAATTTTATGACCTTGGATATCACGAAGTACCTAACTTTAACAGCACAAAAAAGACGGATCCTTTTTATTCATTTTTAAATGTAAAAATGAAAGGTTGCTAATTTTATAGTCAAAGAAAAAAATGTAGTAAAATGGTAGGACGTACCTGCTGTGAAGATGTTTGTTTGGACAATGGTCTTGTCTTTGCCGAGGAACTCCAAGTCAATCTCAGCTTGGGACCCTTAAGAGACGAGAGGTAGAGATTGAAATTGAGGCCATTGGTGTTGCCCTTTGGACAGCGAATGAGAGAACTGAATGTGTCATAAAGGAAGCGATTGGTGTTGCGCCACCTTGCACCGCCGCGGTGGTCATAGGTGAGAGTGACGGTGTTGGATTCTGGGCAGTGTGTGCATGCCTCTGGTGTATAGTCTATTGCTATTTCCTTGATGGGTTGGGTCTCCTGTTGGCTTGGATCCGCCATTGCTGATTGAATTTGAGATTCGGGAGCGAATGCGAGCGGTTATCATGCCATTTTGCTTCTTGGAAGCGGGTCGGTACGATTTTGTAAGTAAATTGCCAACCGAATCGAATTATTCGGTTTTGCTATCTAGTCATCCATATTTTAACCATCGCTTTTCGGTTCGAATTAAATCATAAATAAAATCTACATAAATGACAAAATATCATTTCTTGATCTGAAAATACTGAATTTCATCCAATAGAGTTTAATACAATAAATTATTTTTCAAATAAATTAAAATAAAATATCTAAAATTAAATCCATTTCTAAACATCTACAATTCAAACTAAAATCAAATCTAAAATAAACATAAATATTGAAAAAATCAGATTTTTATCTTCAACAATCATGAGAAAAAATTTAACTTCTAAACATCTACAATCCAATCTAAAACTAAATCCAAAATAAACATAACTATTGAAAAAAATCAAATATTTATCTTCAACAATCATCATCCTAGAGAAAAAAAATTAGCTCCCTTGTTCAAGACTCATAAAAATATGCACAAAAAGAAAAAAAATCAGTGTTGATTCAAATTGATAAAGCAAATAAAAATGTGAAATAAGTTCAATTAGGCAACAAATAAATATCTTTGGTAATTTCCTCATATTTATTAACATCATCTAACAATTCCTTCAAATCAATGGATACTTAAGTTGATCTCAACCACAATTCCAGGAGATAAAAAAAAACTC
Organism: Flueggea neowawraea; assembly: GCA_948243855.1. NCBI lineage: Eukaryota > Viridiplantae > Streptophyta > Magnoliopsida > Malpighiales > Phyllanthaceae > Flueggea > Flueggea neowawraea. The sequence continues at coordinate 8,203 of CAODLS012900456.1, forward strand.
CTATAAGAATCCACAATTTTGACACTTGTTGAAAAGACGGATTCAAATGCAACTGTAGAGACAACAACAACTAACACTTATTTAGCCATTAAAGATGAAAGAATCTAACTACTGATTCAACAGATAAATAATATAATAAGGTAGGTTCGAGTTAACTACCTCGATTCCTGTGGAAGCTCGACCCAACCAGCAGCGGAAGACAAAGGTCAGGATCGATTTGATGTTGGTCTCGCGAGCAAACCACGGTCGGGCTGGCGACGGGAGTGCTCGTCTGTTTCGCAGCCTAGATGCCACGCGAATCGGGACCATCGACGAATGAGGAGCGAGTGGAGAAAGGAGAGAGGTGGCATGGTGGAAGAAGAGCTCCCTTCTTCCTTTCCTCTCTCTCTCTCTCACGTTTTTAATGTGTGGGATGGAAGAATGAATTATTTTCATTCTTCCATTTCCATTTTATAGGCCCAATGGGCTTAGCACATGGGTCTTATAGGCTCATCTCAATTAGGCTTGCCAATTGGTCTCGGTCCATCGTTCCGGTTCACACCTTGACCGACCAAGTTCGATCCACCCGTCATAGGAGGACTGATTTTTCCAACATCCCCCACTCGCACATAACGGCATGGTACATCATTATGTAACATGGTTAGCACTCACATAACCATGCTCGATCCTTTCGTCATACATGCAAATAGACTGCGCGACCAGCATATGATTTAGAGCATAATTGATATACACCTGTAAGGAATATATAACAGCTCCTTACTCAATCCTGTCAAAAGGCGTCACTTGCAGAACAACTTCATTTTGTCATAGTGTATGCAATAGCATCACAATCCGCTGGAACGTATGCATTTCCTCTAGTTCGTAACCACACAATCGTTGCTTTCGAACTTCTCGATCTCACGAAAGCTTTACTCATAAATCACACATCATGTGACAGATCACATGAGAGCTAACTAAGCAAACTTATGAGACTTGTGCAAATGCGTCTAGAAACAAACTTTTCCTCTTACACCAGACAATTCACATAGCCAAGTTTACTTACTCAGCTTGTCACGCTTGGTCGAATCAATCATGACCATTAACAGTAAGCTAAAGTAGCTAAACTCAAATACACGTCTTGAATGTGTTAAGCGTTCTAAGGATAGGTAGTACTGAGAACCACATGTTCACGGCAGGGTCTCACACTAGGAAAAATGAGATCATTTTTTTAAAAAAATTTCCATTCCTATGGTCGTGTATATAGCACACATGGTAAGCTCATGTGTTGTAGTGTTCATTCCTTCCTTTGGAGGAGCGCATGTTTAGACAACATTGTCAACACCACACATAAGCTTCGGTTACAATGCATTTCACCATCTAACATTAATCCACACCGTAACATGATTACTTCTAGCTTTAAGACAGAATATGTTAAAAGTCTCTCAATTTAGCATCTGATCAATTTAATGATCGACCTAGAAATTTATCCCTATGGCTTACGTCTTTTTTCGTACGACTTTTTCTTACCCTTTTACAATGAACTCACAACTGTAAAATGCAAGACAACCTCTTGATTATGAATGCACTCTAAGTTTATTTCTATGTTCAAAACCAGTCTCATCTTAGTTCTTCCCCAACGAACTAGAAAAACTAAGGTAAACACCCGTGTAAGTGGGTTACTTCTCTGTCCAACGTGCTTTCTCACTTAACGATACTACAAATGTCAACTCTCAACATTTGTGCTCGTGTATTGCTCACGATGATGTTATTAAAGATCATGTTTTAAGGGATTACATACTTTATGTGTTATACGGATCCTAAAGAACTTATTCCTTATAGGCTTTTATTAACGGATCTTCAATCACGTCACGTATGAATTTACATTTCTAAGTTTACTTCACCTTGTGAAACTTGTACTCAAATTTACTTGTCCTCGTACAAACAATTCTTTCACAACACGATACTTGGTCTTAACTTGCTTAGACTTATATTAGATCTTTTCGATCTTTAAGCAATCGAGGTTGATTGTCACTAAAGACAGTCATTGGTTCTTTAGGTGGATAGATCTAAGTGGACCATTCCATTGTATAGCCCACCTTTCTACTACACTGCAGGTAATGAAGCTATAGTCTCAG
>CAODLS012901325.1:0-15441 GCA_948243855.1 Flueggea neowawraea
AACATATCAAATTAGTTAGACTGAATTTACACACGAATCGCATCACTTTCCATTAACTTAATTAGGTTGAGCCAATGTCAATGGACAAGTTGAGGGTGTGCTAAAACTCGCTTTCTAACCAATTACTTCGCTTTCTAAAACTCCCTTCTAATTGTAAGCAAACTTCTATAATTGATCATCATGACATAGGAGTTCAATGACTTATTACAAATTATCCTTAAAAGTGCACTTGGTTGGACTTGCAATTTAGTTTCCTAGCAAATGAGTCATGCGGCTGCTGGCTAAATTAATACACTTGTAATACAAACAAAACTGGACCACCACATATATATGTAGGTCAATAGGTCTTTCTCTAATTACCTTATTTTATTTTTGTGTCGTTAGAGACAAATACAGTATCATAGGTTATGCAAATAAAGTGATAAACTCTTATGACTATTATGAATTGAAAAAAAAAAAGAAGCCAGAAGCGACTAGCTCACCATTAAGATCCTGGTGATCACATGTTCTTTCAGATAAAAAAACATCTAAATTATTAAATTTAATATTTAGTAGATTTCTTTAAGCAAATAAAATGAGTGATCACTATTTTGTTAATTTTTGTAGTTCTTTTTTATACATTGACTCCTGTCAAAGATTGAAACTCTTAACGTTTTAGCAGTGGATATCATTGCAGATACTACCGAGCATATTAAGTCTATTGGTTAATTTTTATAGTTTTCATGCAGATAAATGATTGCTAATTCATTGCTTAATTTATAAGAGTGTGGCATGTACAGATATACTTCGTTAGCTAGAATTATAATCTACCCTTCTATCTACAAACTGACCTTGTCCACATCAGATTACGTTATTCATTACAGACCATCACCACAATTTCTTACTTCATTCATAATTCAACAGAAACATTGTGTCTAATATTACGTATACCTGAGAGCACAAATAGATTTATGGATGGATATATAAATGAATTTGATATCATATTAAGTTTTGCATGTCTCTTTCTTTTGAAACCAACTTAGTTGGGTCGAGAAAAAGAGGTATCATATCTCTGAAGACTAGTCTCGCTAAGTCGGCAGGGACATAGAATGGTTTTTTCTATTTAAAAAAATTATAAGTTTTTAGCTCTAGTATCTTATGTTTATGTCACTTCGCATTCAAACTTGCATAAAAATGTGAATTTTTACTAAAAAATACTTTCCTTACTCATGATAATCCTTTCCTTACTCATGATAAGGAAGCATATAATCTAACAATGCTTCATAAAAATATAAGTAAATAATTGGCAAAAATCAAGTCAATATACGATTCCTAATATTAGAGTAGACTACGAGGGATGGCAGGATGGGGATGAAAAACTTCACTATCTCAAGAGATATGTAAACCCTATTCATCTGTTGAAGATGAAATTAAAAAAAATAATAATGGTTCCCCCTTTTGATTCCATCAGATAAATAAACAGAAGTTGCACTTATAATAATAAAAAAATTGAACGATAAATCAGAAAATTTAGCTTTTCCTTTTTTTTTTTGTCTTTTGAAAAAATCTACCAAAGTTTTTTCCACTTAGATGCTTATGTAACATACAAGAAAGTGACATTTAACCCTTTAAAAAAATAATTACAAACCTATTTTATATATATACGTTATTGTCTTCATTGAAAAATATCAAATCCTTTAGTCTAAAGCCAAAATAGTAAATTCACTATTTGCTTTAGTCGTGAAATTAATTGTAAGAATTCTAATTTTTTTACTCGAATCTAACAAAATATTTCTAAATAGTACGTCAAATCTCAAAATTTGAATATTAAAGAACATAGTTAGTGAAAATCATATTTGTTCAAAATTAGGTTTGTAATCATAATTCTCACAAGAAGATTAAAAACTGCCTTCAGTTAGGAAAAAAGAAAAAGAAAAAGAAACTACTTGTTCTTTCTTTAGTCAAAATATTTTTCTGCGTAAAGAAAGAAAACTCTAATTGAACGGATGAATAAATATCAAACTAGAGGAGACCTAATTTAGTGATTTTAAAGAGTAATTCTTTTGAAGGCAAATCACTGATCTACATAGAGGTTTTATTACCACCCCTAATCACACAATCTATAAAGTATACTTAAAAGATAAAACTACTAAAAAACAATTTGTCACAAAAAAATCAATTAAAGACAGAAGCTGCTAATAATCCACAAACTTTCTGAAAATAAAGTAACTTTAATTCAACACTTTATACTCAAATCTCACTCATGGTCTGCTAAATTTGTCAACATATGCATCATTTCACATGAAACCAAAAAAAAACGAACATATGAATTATGATTATGACACAAGTCCACTCACTTCATTTTCTACTCATTTGTCTAATTTCTTGCCAACTCCTTTGATTGATGCACATAGAAACCATACAAGATCAAATCATTAACACAATGGTTTAATTATGGAGTGGATATTTAGGAAGGTTAATGTTAGTTAGGCCGGCCATATAAGATCTCCCTTAATCTTCTTCAAATAGATGTCAAGTGGGTTTCGCTTCCTCCAACGTGGGGACGTGATTTTTAATAATTTTGTTGTGAACATGTTTGACATTTGGCCAAAAATTTGGACCATTTATTTCAAGATTCTTTTTAGCCACATTCTCTAGCCATATGCATGTGTTGCTTTTTTGGCTTTAATTCATGTTTGTTTGAGTTAGATTTAGTAGAGATAGATAATATAAATAAATTGTTTAGAGAAAAAAATGAAGAGAATGATATCTTTATATAGATGTAAATTTTTGTTTTACACTAATAAGTAAAATACCTCAAACAAATACGCACAATTGTAGTAATATCTCTTTATTAGGGCGCAATATGATAATTTAATACTAATACGCTATAAATATTTAACATTGACATCTTGATGAAACCCTTACATAGTTGAGTTGAGCCATATATATATTCTATGCTTATCGTATATATGAGACGAGTTGACAGGAACATTAAACCTATTTTCAAGCTATCTAGGGTTTGCGAAGGCAGTTGTCATGGTGACAATGTACAGTTGGCACATTGTATTAATTAATCAGAATTCATGTAATTAATTTAAGATGTAGTACATTTTTTTTATTAAGTTAAACAATAACGCATGCGTGTTTATTTTCTAGTGTATTATTGTCAAATCTATACAATATCTTACTTTCTTGGCTTTGTTCTTTTCTTGAAACTGACTTTGCTTTGTTCTATGTACGACTAGTTGGAGACTTTGGTATATACAATGCAAAATTAAAACTCATTCATGCGGTGTAATTGGTGGCCTTTTCCATTTATTAGGTGAGAGCTTCAATTATAGAGTCTATGATTTTATATTATGTTAATCATCACGTATTGTTTCTAGTTTTCGTTGTTTCAGTATTCGGTTTTATAAACTTAGTAAGTAATAATATTAAATTATATATTGTATAGCAAAAAAAAAAGACTTATTTTTAAAATTACAATCTACAAAAATATGGAACATTTTGTTGATCACTATAGTGAAAGCAAATACAATTTTATTAACGATACATTATTAAATCATAGTGATTGGTGTACCGTTTGTTTTTGGTAGATAATTTTTGCATATTACAATTTATATTAGCCCTTTCAACTTTTTTTGACTATACAATTTATTAAGTTTTGTAAAACCTATTTAATTTTCTTAAAACAAAAGCTTAAAAAATTATTGAACAACTTTCAAGTTCAAGGAAGATAAAAGGAATGTATAAAGAAAAGAAAAAGATAAGCATATGTTTTTTTCATTGTAAAATTTTACATGTACTAATTCCTGTGGAATGAATCAAATCGCCAAAAGTAAATGAGTATAGACTATCGATAAAAAAAAGAGAGTATTATACTGTCAAATTCATTAATCAATTGAAAGCTTAACGTCTTAAAGAAGGGTTCATATTTAAAAAACTAAATAAAAGAAATAAACAACTTCTATGCCATTAGAAGGCATTTATCCCGGAAAAAAAGATTGAAAACCACAAAAAAATCCCATAAAATCACAAATTAATACATCCAAACATGAAGGGGCCTAGCTCTTTATCCACGTGGCCTATTATTTTTTATATTAATTTTCACTAAAATCAAAATCTCAAAAATTACTTTAGAGAACCTATTAATTTAGTTATTTAATTATACTAGAATCAACTTAGACATTAAAAAATTAGTACAAATAAAATTTACATAGGAGAGGAATAAATTTATAGATTGTACAAAAGACATAGATCAAATAAATAAAAATGAGAAAATACACTTTAAAATATTTCGTATCATATATTTAGCAAATAAAAATATAAAAAAATTTAATAATATGATGCCATAAATGTCATTGTAATGAATATGACTTCTCCAATAAAAGAAAAAATAGATAAATTACAAATCAAATCCCAGATTACGAGGGCCCACCAAAACACCATCATCCTAAAAGGATAACCATAAGATTAGGTGTATTGCTGACGTGGACGGCCGGCAGTGAGAAGCTAGGGGGATGAGTAAGAGTGATCGTGCGGCCGCGTCGCAGGGAATCAAATGAAGGAAGAGAAGAAGTCTATTACCCGGTCAAGGTGGGGCCCATTTATCGCTCTCTTTTTTTGGTCATATTTTTGAATAATTGGAATTTTTATATTAAGATATATTTTGGACCAGGTTAACACATCCATGTGGCGCGCAAAGACGAGTCCCACACTGCTAAAAACCGGAGCTCTCTGAGTCTGACTCAGCAACTCTTTTTTAGTTTCTCAGTATTGCCCTTGTCTTTCACATAAACCACCACCATACATTACTTACTAATTTTATGCTCTACCCTTTTTGTTTTGGAATATATTAAAAAAGTATCGTTCAAAGTATCATTTTTTTATGATGTAATTTATTTTTCTGGATATATTATTGATAAATATTTTCTCTATTTTAATTTTGATTTAAAAAATAGAAAAACCTGCTTGATCCATTTAGGTAGATTTTTTTAGGAAGTGTGCTCTTTGGAAAATAATATTTAGAGGGTATTTTTAATCTACTTTTTAGGAGTGTAAATTTTTTAGTATTAATAAATGAATCGTTCATTTAAAAAATTAATATTGATAAACATTAGACAATCATAGTAAACCCAACTATAGTTCAAAAAAGTATTTAATACCTTAATTGTATTAGATTTCTTTTAGAATTTTGAACTACTTGACAATTGAAATTCTATTTAAATTCTAAAATTCTATTTATGCCATCAAATAATTCAACACACTCATACTCCACTACTGGTGCACAAACGCGAGCAAAAGTAAATAGTAGAACAAGACAAGGGCAAAACAGGAAGAACAAAGATCGAAACACAGTCAGGGAAGAAACGGTCTCGTCTCAGACAAGCCACAAACGAATCCCCAAATTTCGCTCGTATATAAACATCCTAACCTCATCTCTTACCTTAATTATCTCTTCAATCCTCAAAAACGTTTCCATTTTTCTCCTCAATCAAGATACCACGACCCGACCCAAAAAATGCCGGCCACGGAGTACCAGCCCTCCTTCCTGGGCCGAATCAGTATCCGCCGCAACCAGGTCATCGCCATGGATGGAACCCACGAGCAAGAACTTCAAGACCTCGAGCTTTTCCAGAAACACATCTCCGACCGATTCTCCGACTTGTTGCCGCCTCAGAATAATGCCTCTGATGAAATTTGCCCTCAGCCTGAGCCGCTTCTTTCGATTTCTTGGATTAGGAGGCTTGTTGATGTGTTTCTCTGTTGTGAGGCAGAGTTCAAGGCTGTTTTGATCATGGGTCGTGACCCTTCTCATATCTCTAAGCCTCCTATCGAGCGCCTCCTCCCTGAACTTCTTGACCGTACCGTCAAGGCTCTTGATATTTGCAATGCTGTATGTAGCGGTGTTGATTCTGTCCGTCAGTGTCAGAAATTGGCGGAGATTGCCGTCGCTGCTTTGGAGCAGAGGCCAATTGGGGACGGTCAGGTTAAGCGCGCCAAAAAGGCGCTGAATTCAATGTTTGCAGTTATGTATAATGATGAGAAAGACCATCATAATCCCTGTAAGTCGACGGAGAGGACGTGGTCGTTTGGGAGGAAAGGTGGGAGTAGTAGTAGCAGCGGAGGGAAGGATCGCAGTGGTGGTGCTGTTGGGGCGTTCTCAATGATCGTCGCAAAAAACTGGTCCGCCGCGAAACAGATTCAGGCAATGAGTGCCAATCTTGTAGTTCCTAGAGGAGGAGAATCTACAGGATTGTCTTCAACTGTTTACACAATGAGTGCTGTAATGGTTTTCGTGATGTGGGTACTCGTGGCTGCGATACCATGTCAGGAAAGGTCGGGACTGGGGACGCATTTTCAGATTCCGAGGAACTTGGCGTGGGCTCATGGCATGGTGGCGTTACAGGAGAGGATTGGTGAAGACTGGAAGAAGAAGGAGAAGAAAGGGTCGGCAGGGTTGTTGGATGAGATGCAAAAAATGGAGAAGTTGGGGCTAAGTTTGATGGAATTCGCTGATGGGTTTCAGTTTCCGGGTGAGTCTGACAAGTTGGAGGAAGTGGCGGCGCAGGTGGCAGAGCTGGCGGAGGCTTGCCGGAGAATGGATGAAGGGTTGGCACCATTACAGCAACAGATTCGAGAGGTGTTTCATAGGATTGGAAGGAGCAGAGGTGAGGTTCTTGATTTCTTGGAGCATAACGGCAAGGTTTGGGTGCCTGTAATGTAATTACCAACATTTTTGGCACAATGAAATACACATATGATCGATTTTTAATTGGTTCTGATTAATTGTTTTGTGAAAAAAAGTATAGAATTTGTAGGTGATTTTGTGGATCTTGGGTTCTGATTGTTCATCTTTAGATGAACATAATTGACATGTTGAACTGGTCAATTTGTAGATCTTTATAAAGGACTAGTTTTTCTTCTTTTTGGGATCTTTTTATATCTTTTTTAGAGGTTAAGGATTTCAATTAACCATAAAGTTTTGTTGAAGCATGCATTTCTAAATGTGAAAATGTACTCAATGTTGTAGAGTACAGAGAAGAAATGTGTATATATATATATATATATATAATCTAATCAAGCTTAGCTTCTTTTCGTTCTTTAATTTTGAATTTGTACGAGCATCTTCTTGATAATGAGTTCATGGTAATTAGTTTAGGTGGATGAAGGATTGGGTATTATTACGCTATAGGTGTATAGCTTGATACAAATTTCATAAAGATGAAAAGATGAAGCTAATTTGTGGGTTTGAATTATTACAATATCCATGAAATCAATTATAGGGATGATTATTTTTTGGATATTTAGATGGTGAAAGACTCCATTAACAGAAACACATAGAATAGACAAATTAATAAACTTGAGCAGCACAAACTTGTGTATGGTCGCTTTGGAAGTTGTCTTGGGTTTTATAAATGGACAATTACAGAAATTTATCCCTTAAGATTTTAAATACAAAAAAGGTCCCTCAATGATTTTTGAGGACCCAGCGGGAAATTTTAACAACCCATACGCTGTTTCTAATGATCCATACAAAAAATAGTGACCCAGCCCACCTATTCACGTTTTTAATTGTTTTTTAATTTGTAGTCCTCAGTGCTTTTTGTGACATTCATTTTGGTCCCCTCTTTTTTGTTTTTTTCCATTTTACCAATTTTCTTTTACATTTTTTGACATGGACCAAGTTTTCTTTTTACATCTAAATTGTTTCTTTTCCTGATTCACTCTTTTGCCATCTTGCTTTCCTCCCCATTTTTTTATTTTACAATTAATTTGTTTTTTTTTTAGTTTTAAATTATTTTATTAATTTTTAATCATCTTTTCATTTTTATTATTGTTTTAATATTTACAAAAAAACTAATTAAAAACCAAATAAAAAAATAAAACTAAACTAAAAAATCAATCATACTAATTAGAAGAGAACTGCATCCAAAATGAAAGGAATAAGCCGATTATACAAAAAAAAAAAGCTAAGTGGCTAAAATATAAAGAACAAGTACAAAAGTGAGTGAATAGGGTAATTTTCCCTCATTTTTTCCATGAGTTTCTTTTTTATTTTTTACTTTACTAAAAAAAATTATACAAACCTTAAATAAACCTTATATTAACCCTCATTTTCTATCCGTACAATTTTTTTTATTTGACTAAAAACAACCTTGTACCAATCCTTTTTTTTTTAAATGACCTTCCATCAAACTTAAGTAAACCTTATATCAACTTCAAAAAACTAGTAAACCTCATATCAATCTTTATTTTATTTTCATACGAAATTTCCTTTCTATTTTTCTTTTATTTTTTATTTTGCTAAAAAATCTTAAATAAACCTTATATCAACGATCATTTTCTTTTCAAATAATTTTTTTATTTTTTTAACTAAAAAATAATCTTATATCAACCTTATATGAACCCTCATTTTCTATCCGTTCGAACTTTCTTTTATTTGACTAAAAACAACCTTGTACCAACCCTTTTTTTTAATGACCTTTCATTAAACTTAAGTAAACCTTATATCAACTTCAAAAAAACAGTAAACCTTATATCAATCTTAAATCTCAAAATAGTTTAATAAACTTAATATAAACTCATTATAAACCTTAAAAACAGTTAGAAAATTTTCTTTAAATAAAAATTAAAAACCTAAAAACAACCTAAAATTAACCCTACATAAAATATTTAAAACTTAAAAAAACCTTAAATCAACCTAAACTAAACTCTACATATGTTTAAAAACCTTTAAAAAATCCAAAAACAACTTTATATAAACTTTTTAAAAACCTTTAAAAAATTTAAAAATACCTTATCAATTTAAAAACTAAACAACAACCTTATTTAAAATTCAAATAAAATTACAAAAAAATTAAAAATAATTTAAAAAATTAACATTTATTTGTTTTTGTCAAATAATAGAATAAAAGTTTTTAAAAAAGAAAAAAAAGGAGGCGGTCAGATCTGGCCGCCGCCCCTTCTCAACTAGCAAAGGATAAGGTCCGAAGCGACACCAGAGAAGAGAGACTAACGTGACGGTGAAGAAGGACAGAGGCGACGCGAGGAATCCAGTTCGACGACCGAGGAAGCCAGATCTGATGGGGAGGAGGTGGAGAGGTAGGGAGACGACATCGACGAGGAAGTTCGACAGAGAAGCGACGGAAGAAGCAACGCAGATCTGAGGGCGAGAGATGCCCAAAACAAAGGATAAGAAGAACCTGAGTGCGAGAAGGTGAATGACGAGAAGACAGGAGAGAGAGGACACAGAAGAGGGAGGCGGAGATGGAGTACCAACAAAGAGACGACGGAGAGGAAATAGAGGTCGGAAAGGAGAGGGAGAGGATGGACAAGAGAAAAAATAGAGAGAGAGGGGGAAAGAGAAAGAGGGAGAGAGAGAGGAGAGGGAAAATTGATGGCTGAATGGAAAAAAAAAAAAAAGAAAAATCATGACTGATACAGAATGTTTCATGGCGTATAAACTACGAAAATATAGCGTATAAACTACGAAAATATGGGCCTGAAAGCTAAGAAAAAATGAAGATTCCTAATTTGTAATTGATGATGCACAGATGGATATAGGATGTAATTATTCCTTTATAAATTTTTGGGTGGTAAAATTGGAATTTTAACCCATCGGTATACTTCCATAACCTTTTCCTCAGAAATTTCAACTGTTTGATTCCAAAACTTATAGCTGCATTAGGGCATGATTTGGACTCTCAGTGGTATAAATCAATATCACACCAACATTTTATTAAACCGTTCCTTATGAAATTATTTCTTTTTAATAGTTTAAACAATCGTTGAACTCCATAATAGATTCATTTTCACTACACTTTTCATAATATATATTACGTAAAATACATTTTTTTGACACAAATAATTTAATATTTTCAATAAGAGAGAAATGATATATTCTAAATATAATATGATAATTTATTTGTAGAAAAAATAATTATTTTAAATATGAAAACATACTATTTCATTCAAATAATAAAAATTCACAATGTAGATATTGAACGATTATAAATATATGTCATTAATAAAAACATACTAAAATAATTTTACTTCCCATGAAATAAGAAACTAAATTAGTCAATTTTTTCTTTAACCTTACACTTCTTTTATGCCAAATATGATTTTTTTACCATTTTGTGGGAGAAAAACTTCCTTACTACGAAACAACTATTTAGGGCTCGTTTGATATTACAGTATATAGAATATATCATATAGCATTTTGTAATGATTGATGATAAATGAATAATAAAAAAATAAAAAAATTATACATCTTTTAATAAAATATTTTATGCTATACAAAATATAATATATACTGTTGTCAACAAATGAGCCCTTAATATTAGACAGGGTGTTAATGTATTTGACCGCATTGGCTAAGAGCTTCTCCGACCCTGCATATGATTTGCGTAAAACGCAAATTTGGTGTTGGGTGGTTGGCTCTAACCCAGCACCATGTTTGTGTGATTTTTTCAGTTTTGTGGGGTGATACTGTATCAAAACTCAAAAAAAATTATTTTTTTATTTTTTTTGTTTTGATCATATTTTTATATTTTCAAATCACATGATTAATTTTATTTAACAAATAATTAAGAAAGAATTAAGTTTATATTTGGTTTGTAAAAAAATAATAGTAAAAAATGTGATTTAGAAAGAATATTCAAAGAATATTATTTTTTAGAGTTAGAACTTAGAAATAGGGTTGTGAATTTGAGATGTTTTTAGTGTAAATGTATTTTTATAAAAAAATTGTTATAAAATAGATTATTTTTGCCAAAAAAGGGAGGTGGGGCGACCGATAGGTGACTTACTTCTGCTGCGCGTTACTATGTAGGTTTAAACCGAAAAGTACCCTTCTCGCTACAAAATATTTTTGCGAATCATAGTTGACACGTGCAGCCCACGCCCATCGCCACTGTTCTTGGCTCGGCTTGAACAGACCAGCCCTTCCCCAGAACCAAACATCCCACCTCTGCTCTCTGTACCAATCCTGCCCCAACACCCCCACCCATGACTTGACGTCACGACTCTTCGCCCTCCTCTAGAGCCAAATCCAACACACCAATCTAACTAATTAATTATTCACTCCACTCTTAATTAATCATTTATATAAATCTTTCCTCTTCCAAATCCAATGTCGTCAGGTTTCTCGAACTCACGCGCTTGCTACTCTCATCGTCTGACTTTGATTAGTTTTCTTCATTTCTCTCTAAATCAATCTGGTTTTTCTTCTGGTTTCTTCGGTGATCGACATTAATCGCCACTACCAGTTCTCCGGAGAGCCATGTCGAGCTTATCCAATACGGTGTCGTTGAAGCACGGCCTCTCTCTCTGGTGTCCCCACTCCTCTTCTCTTCACCGTACCTCCTCCGTCGGTCTCCGATCCTCACGCCGTTGCTTCGTCGTTTCCGCTTCCTTATTTTCCAATGACAATCGAGAGTCAGTTTCCTTTTTTTCTTTTCTTTTTAATAACTTTCACCTTTTTTTTAAAAAAAAAAATTAATTATAGCGTTTTTTTTCCTGTTAGGTTTGTTATTGTTGGTGGCGGGAATGCGGCGGGGTATGCGGCGAGGACTTTCGTCGAACACGGGATGGCCGATGGCAAGCTTTGCATTGTGACTAAAGAGGTAATTTAAAAAAAAAAGTTGAAATGAAAAATAGTGAGAGCTTTGTTAATTATAATGTGGAGATTTCGAACTAGTTGATTGATTATAAAGTTGTATGATTTTGTCATTGTAGCCACACGCGCCTTATGAGCGCCCGGCATTGACGAAAGGCTATTTGTTTCCGCTTGATAAGAAGCCGGCTCGATTGCCTGTAAGAGTTGATTATATTATTAGTAAATGTGATTGAGTTTGTGAACTTACTTTAAATTTTGAACCGATATTATACACTGTTAGTGTTCTATTTTCATTTTGCTCTGTTTTGATGAATGGCGGAAGACAGTGTTTTCATTTGTAATGATGTGTTGTTAATACTTGTGGTAGGGTTTTCATACTTGTGTGGGATCAGGTGGGGAGAGGCAAACTCCGGACTGGTATAAAGAGAAAGGGATAGAGGTATTTGTAATGCCCTTTCCTCTGTTTGGCTTCTTGATGTTAGTTCATGCTTTGGTGATATATTTATTTTTGCTTTGTTGGTGTATTCATTCATTCGTTTGTTTGTTTTTATTGATATCAGTAAAGTTTTTAAATTTTGTTACAACTTGTAATTGGGGATATATTGTGTATATGAGAAAAGAATGACAAGAGCTTGTCATTGTATTGTTAGTGAAATATCTATCTATGGGCTTCAATTTGTAAACTGCTCTTCATAGCAATTTTCACCAGCTGTTTGTTTATAGATGTTGTACGAAGATCCCGTGAAAGGTATTGATATTGAGAAGCAAACACTGACAACAGAGTCGGGGAAGTTGCTCAAGTATGGAAGTCTTATCATTGCTAGTGAATGTACAGCCTCAAGGTGTGTAGAAGTTTGATACATTTGCTCTCTGTGAAATGTTGCGACATCAAATGTATTAATATAAATGGAGAAAAATTTATCTGTCTTGTCTTCAGGTTGCCAGAGAAAATTGGAGGAAATTTACCTGGTGTTCACTATATCAGGGATGTAGCAGATGCTGACTCACTAATATCATCTTTGGTAGATCTTCTCCATCTTGCTTTGCGTATATTCTGAGAACATATTTTGCCTTCTGAATTTTAGTTCTGTAGTTTCTTTACTACCAAATGTGTATTATAACTTGCTTTTTTCCCCCCAATCTGTGCTCTTTCTACAATCTTAGAGACAATTTTAAGATTAATATCGGTTTAAACGTCAACTCTATTGAATAATAGAAGTCCAGAATTTGCAAAAGCCGACAATGATAACCTGTCAGATATTGCACTTCGTATACCGCGTACTATTTGTATGATTAACCAAGGTGCTCGTCTTTTGTTGTAGGAGAAGGCGAAGAAGGTAGTGGTTGTCGGTGGTGGTTATATTGGTATGGAGGTAGCTGCAGCAGCAGTCGGTTGGAATCTTGATACTACGGTGTGTATATCTCCTGTCTTTAGCACTTTGAGTTGATGTTTCTAATCAGTTTACAATCTTAAGACTAGAATACTTTGGCAACCAGTCCTACAATTGTGTCGGAAACTCATGAAATTTTGTTTTCATATGTAATCCTGATATCCTTAATCAGGCATTGACATCTCCAGCATTTTGTATAGACATCTTGTTTCTAAAGTTCATTGGTTCTCAAGTTTGATCCACTTTTATTTTTAATTTGTTGCTTCATTTGCAATTAGCCATATGAGGTGTTTATTATTTGTCTGAGTTCTGATGGAAATATCTCAACTTTCACTTCTTTTAGCTTTATTTACATGATTCAACTTATTTGAAAACTAAGTTGAGAAACTGGACTCTTCAATGATGATGCCTTCTTCCTCTTTTTTAGGTTAACATAATTCTATAATTATTGGCATAACATATAAGTTACCTTGCATTTAACTGTGAATAATTTAAATCTCCAGTTTTGTCGCTTTGAGCCATCATTTTATGTTATTTATGTAGCATTTCATTATCTGTTTTAACAGTTAGGATTTATACATGGTAAGACAAACTGGATGGTAGGTAGCATTTTCCATGTTGCATTATTGATCGTATTCTAATCATAGTCTGAGAATAAGAGGTTGGTCGTGTACTTTAAGCTGAATAGGAAGAAAACACTCTACAACAATAATTTTGTGATTGATGTTTGCTATTGTTTCACCCTATCTCTTCATATATAGGTGGTTTTTATGTTGATTTTCTGACTTCATGGTGTTTACTCAAACTTCTAGCTATTTGATGTCCTTTGAAATAGATCATTTTCCCGGAGTCTCATCTTCTGCAAAGGTTGTTTACTCCTTCACTTGCTCAGAGATATGAAGAATTCTACCAAGAAAATGGTGTCAAATTTTTAAAGGTAATTGTCTTCCGTCGTATGACTCTCAATTTGTGAGACAACTTGTGTTCGACTTCAAACTTTATTCCAAGCATTTTAAATTAGATATTTTTTTTTACCAGGGTTCATTGATAAAAAGCTTGGAGGCTGGATCTGATGGGCGTGTAGCTGCCGTTAAACTTGAAGATGGATCTACTATAGAAGCAGACATGGTAAGTTGTGAACTTATTGTTGGATCGTTTCGTGTTATTTGCAATGCTTTGGTTCTTGGCATAGTTTATTATATTATCCAAGTATGACACTGCAGCTGATCTAGTGAGAGGCTTATTTCTTGAGCAGAAGAGAAACTGGATGCCAGCCCTCTCTCCCTCTCCCGTTCCTGATTATCAGAAGTATTAATAATGCTTTTTTTTTTCTTTCCGTCATTGAGCAGGTTGTTGTTGGTATTGGGGCAAAACCAGCTGTCAGTCCCTTTGAAAGGGTGGGTTTGAATACCGCTGTAGGTGGCATACAGGTATGAAGGGATCAAGAACCTTTTCATTACTCTTGCTTGAATGTGCGTGTTCATCCAACTGTTTTGCTTCTGGAATATGTTTCAATGTGTCGAGGAACTCGTGAAACCTGATGGGTTTTAGCAAGTTTGCCAGTTATCAAGTTATAGCTTAATTTACTGTATCCCACTGAGATTGCCTTCAAAAATTTCTTACACAGCACATGCACTCTATCGCAGGATTAGAATCAGGAGCAAAACAAATTACTGAATAAAAAATGGAATGCTTAAAACTTTGTTACTTGTCAGTTATTATCTTTTAAATTTTTACTTTGAATTTCAGGTTGATGGTTTGTTCAGGACGAGCATACCTGGGATTTTTGCAATTGGAGACGTAGCAGCATTCCCACTGAAGGTATACTTTTAAAGAGCCGACAAGTGACAAGCATGGTTATGCCTAGTTTTGTTCCCTAACTGGCTTGACAGATAGCATTGCGTATCTTGAACAGATGTATAATCGTGAAGCACGGGTTGAACATGTAGACCATGCTCGTCGATCAGCGCAGCACTGTGTTAAATCGCTTGTCACTGCTCATACGAGCACGTATGTTTTGACCTGACTTAATCCTGGGGTTAGCTATGTGGGGCCTTATTCTTCCTTTTGTGAAGCGTCTTAACTTATAATTTTGTACGTCTTGTCCAGATATGATTACCTACCATATTTTTACTCAAGAGTTTTTGAGTATGAAGGTAGCCCAAGAAAAATATGGTGGCAATTCTTCGGAGACAATGGTAGATATTCTTCACAATCCATTTTTGCTTAGCATTATCCCCAACAATCTGTTCTCATATATTTGTCTTATTTTCAGTTGGAGAAACTGTTGAAATTGGGAATTTTGACCCAAAAATTGCTACATTCTGGATAGATGCTGGTAACTTGATTTGTTTTCAGAGACTTTCTTTCTCCTCTCTAGATTCTTCGTGGTTTTTTTTTCCCGGAAAATAATTCATTGCTGTATCCATACAGGTAAACTGAAGG
>CAODLS012901397.1:0-13718 GCA_948243855.1 Flueggea neowawraea
CCACACCACACCACACCACACCACACCTACTGTCCTCATGTCTGTCCCAATTATTTGAAAAATATTAATACCAAAATTATTCACTTTTGAATCATCACAGCCGTCTGTTCTGTTGACCATCAATAATATATACATGCCCACTTGTCACACCACCTGTACTTCACATGCCTAATGCTTTGCTTCTTCATATATTCTGAGGGGGTTTTTTTATAACTCATTTTATTTCTTTTTATGAATATTCAACTCTCAACTCTTTAATATTAAAAATTATTTTCAGTACAAATAAACTACAAAGTGAGTATTAATTTTAATAGATTGATTGATAAATAATAAAAACAAATTGTATATTGATAAACTACATAATATATTAAATATGCAATAGAGTTTATTAATAATTTTATATATGTAGGCAAGGCATTGGTGTTAGAGAGGAGCAATTATGATTGGCATAGATTTACAAAATTTAATCATTAAATGCATGCACATCTCACAATATATATATATATATACACATCCAATTTTGAGTAGTGGTGGTGAGAACAACACAAAACAATTATTTTTTTGACTTGTTAGCCAAACATCACATTCTTGGACCATCCACTATCATGGACCCCTTTTTTTCCCCTTCTCATACTATTTTATATACACTATTCTCCCATTATTCATTTGACATACCTTTCTATGGTACAATTCAATTATACTCATTTGATGATATATGTCACCTTTTTTTCTTGTATATCATTGCCGTTCCACGGAAAATTTGAACAAATTATTCATAGATTCAACAAGGTCTTGGATCATCATTTGAGAAAAGAAAAAAAGGGCTTATAGTTATGTCAAATGCCCAAATTGAATTACGATAAATATTAATAATAATTCGACTGGTAAATAAGATAATAAATTAAAAATTAATAAAATTAATATTAAAAAATTAAAATTTAAGAAATTTAAAATTTATAATAAATCTTTATTTTTTGTAGATCGAGTGGTATATATGAAATGATATATATGAAATATAAATATATGTCATGGGCTTTATAGCCCAACGGTAAGTACACCACGGTTGATGCATGCATCCGTATTCGGGAGAACAGTATATGTATGTCTAATTAATACCTTTTCGTATTGGATTGAGGATTGACAAAAAAAATTACAAATATATAAATTAACAGGTTGTTTAATTTCTGTCATCTCCGTCTCTTGCTCCGGCTACTATCTTTATAATTTCTTGCTCCGCCGCTGTTTGAGTAATGATGAAGAAGACACATGGGCAAGAAAGTGGAAATAGAGAAAAAGGACGAGGGCATTATGGACAATTGATGTGGTTGGGTTAGGACAAGGGGAGTAATGTTGTCAAAGAGTGCACGTGTGCGTAGGCACTTGTTCGGATGGGTTTTCGTGCAAAGCCCTCGTGTGGAGACTCTCTCTCTCTCTCCCTCTCTAATTCTTGAATTGTTTTAATTAAACCAAAAAAACCTGCACGAGTGGGCTTCTTCTTTTCCATTATGTGTAGCCTTTCAATGCTCTTTTCTTTTGAGAAGAACTCACCTTTTGTTATAACCTCTTTCTGTTTCCTTTAGGGTTCTTACCTTTTTCATGCTCCTTTTTAATTAGTTGGTGTTACCAAACTATTCAATTTTTACAATTGGTTTGAAGCACATTATTATAACATATTATATATTAATTATATTATAAGACGTATTAATTTTTCAATTATTTTTATTTTATAATCTGTTAATCTGTAATTTTTTTACTATTTACTACTCAATTTACCACAATTAATGCTCATATGTGTTTGCCCCAGTCATGAAAACTCATCCTAAACTTTATGATGACTAAGGTTCAGACACAAGGAGGCATTATTTAGAGTTATTTATGTCTGGCAGACGTAGAGGAGGAGGATTCCTATAATTACATCCGTAAAAGATAAGCTGTCGCTGGTTCTTTTTCTTCTCTTTTTTTTTTAAAAAATAATACTCTAAATTGGACAATAAATTCAACAATAACCTTTTTAATTACTAAATTATTTTTGATATTAAATATATATATACAAAAATTATATAAGAGAGAAAAAAAGTTTGAAGATATCATCAACTAAATCGGATAAGAGAATGGGTCATATTTAATGTGATATATTTATAAACTTTAAAGTAATTCTCCCTATTGACCCAAAAAAAAAAGTAATTCTCCCTTCACGCATAACACTTTTTGAGGTGCAATTAAACTAAAACAAAAAATGGAAAAGAGAAAAACTCAAAATTAATACGATTATTACTATTATCGTTAGAGAAAGGCCTCCATGGTTTATTAGAAAAAAAAGTCATTGTTTGCAATTATCCTATTTTATAGTCAATTAAGAAGCATATCATATAACATATTGCTTTGAAGTTACCATGATTAATCTTCATCAACTTATAAGTTAAATCTTCAATCATACCAGCCTTTTAACTTGTCATTAAAAAGTCATACTTTAGAGATCAATCCTATGAGTGGAAGAAATGAAAAGCAAATAAGGGGGCAATAGAAAAATTTAAGGGTCATTGTTGAGATGGGTCCAACAGGCATTGGATTTTTCTTTGAAGGAGGTGGCTTAGTGTGGTTATGGTCCTACAAGCCAAAAGCTGAACCAACACACCACATGTAAGTAGGGGTTGATCTATAAATTCAATCCATGCACCAAAAAAATTAAACACCATCCCTTTATGTATTTATACTTTTTAGATATACTTCATGTGCCATTCTTATGAGATCACTTTGACCCTCCTTAACAATGTGTATGTCTACATACATACATGCCTACATACATGTGTATGCCTTCATGATGGCACTACAATACTACATACATGCATCCCAAAGCGAAATTCAAAAGATATCAACCAATTTGCAAATCAGCATACAAGTTTCCATCTCGATAAGGCCTGAAAGTCGGCTTGTTATAACTTAAAACTAGATTATATCGATTACGGAATTGTTGATTCGATGACAAGTGTGTTGATTTTAAGCAAGTTTTACGAAATCGGGGATTCTTAAAAATAAACTACGAAACTCGTCTTGAATATTGAGGACTCAAGTTTGAGCAGCATCATCTTTGGCCCAAAATGTTAACAAATCATCTATATGGGTTTGTGGCTCATATTAATGGCAAAAATGTCGAGAGCCGAATGTTCACTTGAAATAATGGGCTCGTATCCAGGCTTGGAAGCAAAAGCACCATTAACGTGAAAGACGAAACAGCTTCATATCTTCGGACTTAGAAATGTCAAACACTAGTTCCATTTCCACATATCTATCTACACCCCATAGTTGGGGATAATATTTTGGACCGTCTGTTTGTAACCATGAAAACCTGACGCAGAGTGCCTCTCCTTTTACTTGATTCTATGAATATATCTTTGTCATACCGATTGAAATGATCATGGCATCACTAATTTCAACCCCATCAGCCTTGTGTTCCACTTCCACTACCACCAAATCAGCTCTTTCTTCTCTATCTTCTTCTTTCTGTTCAACCCGTAAAACCTTTAAAGTTTGTGACTTTACACACATTTCTGTACTGGGTCTAAATTCTTTCTCTCAATGAAGCGGTTTAAAGCATCTGGGTATCTCAATGACGCCTAAGTCTCTGAGGAAAGGTACGTCTTTGCGGTTTTTTTCTTCATTGGGTTTATGTCAATTTCTTTGATGTTAGATAATTGAAAGGTTTGTTGACACTGCAGAGAGTAAAGGGAAGTGTAAAGTTAAGGTAGTTTATGCATCTTTGTTTGGTGTTGGAGCTCCTGACGCTCTGGTTATTGGAGTGGTGGCTTTGCTGGTTTTCGGTCCTAAGGGTCTCGCTGAGGTTAGTCTAAAATTTCCTTCTTGGATTTAAATTGGAGTGTTTGTTCATTAATCCAATTGTTCACAAGATAAGTTTTGCTTTCGGTGTGTGTGAATTTGTACTGAGCTTTGTAAATGCAGGTTGCACGAAATTTGGGCAAAACTTTACGGGCATTTCAACCCACCATTAGAGAACTCCAAGTAGGCAATTCAGAACTTTCTGTTTGGTAATGGTAGTATTGTTTTAGGGCATTGATTGTATAGGGTTTTGTATTTAGTTTGACAATTTGTGATTGATGTAGGAAGTGTCGAGGAATTCAAGAGCACCCTTGAAAAGGAGATTGGTTTGGATGAAACTTCAAGTCCAATGCAAAACACAAACAGCTTCAACAGACCAAACAATGCTTCCAATCCCTCATCAGTAGGCAGCAGCACCGAGAATTCTATGCCTATGTCTGATCCCAGTAAGTAATAGTAATACCTGCTCCTACATTGAAAATACATCCATGATCAAAAGGTCCCATTTGATTCCTAGTTCCTTATATTATTCATTGTTGATTGCTAGTCTGGCATTAGTAGAATTTACCAATATGCATGTGATAATTTTGAATCCATGGTCTCATAATGTTGTCAAACGTCAACGTATATTCTATATAAAAATTCTAGGGTTTCTTTTATCTGGAAGTTGCCTCATTTAGCTTATATTAGAGCACGTTCAATACTCTGAGAAGAAAACTGCCAAATCGTTATGATGCTATGTCATTCATCAGTTGCTCAAGGCTGTTGTTCTTTTATTTTCATCTTTCTTCTTTGTACTTATCATCCAGATTTGCAGCCATCTCTTGGCAAATCTTTGTTATCCCACCTAGTCTATAGGGGTGTAATTACTGCAAACTTTGTCAGTGTTGGATTGAATCATTTCTGAGGTACTTGATATGATGCTGATTAGAAAAAGAGGACTGAAGATATGATATGAAATGTTTCTCATAAAAAGGGGATAATTTTGTCTCCAAATCAGAGTGGAATCTTTGTGCTTCAAGTGCTTGCTCATGATTTTAACTTGATTTATGGCTGATTCAAGTAAAATCATTTTAACGTGTTCTCCATTTTTATTTTTCTGAAAATTCAGATGGTTCTCCAAGCCCAAACAGAGCATCTACAACAGAAGAGTACTTGAAAATAACAGAGGAGCAACTAAAAGCATCTGCCGCTAAGCAGGAGTCACAGACGCCTCCTGAACAAAACAAATCCGAACCCGAGACTCCACAACGGGGTTAGTAGTTCTACATTTTTATCAACTTTTGTTGCCTTTCTCTACTGTCTCTGATATCCTGCTGTCTGCATCAGCCATTTCTACAGAATCCACCGGTGCAACCCCTTTGCCACAAAAGTCGGACAATGAAGGCTAAGAACTCAAGAATGATATATTGTGGAATGAGAGAATCACCATCCGTTCATTATGCTGAAACCGGAAATGATTTTGCCAAGACGTTAAGCCTCGAGAACCAGGGAAGTAGATGCTGGTTTGCTTTTTTCCCTCTTTCCTTTTCTCCATTAATTTTTGGTTGGGGCGTTCGGAGGAGAAATAGTATAGTTATTGTGAATTCTGTAGGATGACGATAATATAAACGGCTCATAGGTTCTTGCATTCGCTACAAAAATATGATGTTGCGTCAAGTGTTCCTGATGTGTTGCCATTCCATTGCTGCATTTAGCTGTCGCTAAGTTTCAGTGAAAAATTAAATTATAATGCGCATAAAACACAAGGGGAAGATGGAAACCATATCCATTTATATTTAGCTTGAAAAATAATTAAAGGTCGGGATAAGAACAACAAAATTTATATGGCAACCTATTCTTTACAATAAATTCATGGGTCTGTGTGGATCATAATCTAGGAACTCTCCATTGGGAGGTCCACCATAACCATACATTTCGAAAAGCTTGTCAGCAGAAGGTATGTTCCCACTGTCTCGTCTGAAATTCTCCATTGGTGAAGCCCAAGGAGCTGGAGTGGAAGGGTTAGAGCCAGATGCTTCTTGATTTAAACCAAACCCACTTGGGTTCTGCGGAGAATTTCCAGCTGCCCTTCTGTTTGAGGAATTGGCCGTTTTCAGAGAAATGGAAGTTGATTGCTGCTGCTGTAATTGTTGGTTCTTCATTGGTGACTTGGGCCGTAACGCCTCTATTTCCGGTGTGGTCATGACCAGATGAGGTGCTTCTGGTGGAGGATTTCGTCCGCCCCCTCCTTGCCAAACCTTCCCATCCTTGTCAGCGAAGCTCTTCAGGTACGCCTGAAAATCACCGAACCCACTTACACTTATAAGCTAGATAACCCAAGAGCAAAACATGCAACAAAGAAATATGACCAGCTAAACTTGCCAATCATTTAGCGAGCATTAATGAAAGCCTTAATAAGTACGTTCAAGATTGCTAGCTGATTTCACACGTTAACCTCATCCTCTTTAACATCATTAAAGATTCATTTCATACAAATTGACAGGATTCTCATGTAACATCATAATTGCCATCCTATGGAAGCCTCTGTCGTCACGTTATAAGCAGACTTTATCATAGTCAAAGAAGCAAAGCAACAATAGGTTACTTTCTCAACATAAGAATATACCTCAAAATTGAAATTTGACGAGGATAATGCTTTTCCAACAGTCAGCCAACCAGCTCGAATATTATGATCTTCACCAAAGAGCTCAAGCCTTCTGCGGCCAAGGAAGAAATGCTCAATTATGCGATACATGTCTTCGGGTTTTTGCGTTGAACCTGTAATTTCAATGGCGTAAGCTTTTCACTGAGTAATAATCTAGTCAAACATTTCAAGAACCATAGGGCGCAAAGAGCGGTGTCTAAACACAGTTTTCAGGAATTTTTGAAGTCAAGAAAATTTCATTAACCTAGTGTAGCAGGAACCATGCATAGCAAAAACATTTCCAGGATGAAAGACTGTGACTGACCATATGGGGGTTCTTCGGCAATAATTACATCAGCGTCGATATTAGCATGAATGATATGACCGTCAGTGCTGCGGCGGACAGTCCCTTTAATACCCATCAAGCAGTGTTCCTTCAGTGATAATGAAGAAATACACAATTTAGGAATATATAAATTTGTGTAACAGTCAACAATAAAGCAGAAAAAAGAAAACAGGCTTTCCATTAGTTCGCTGACCTTTGAGTGCTGAAACAAAGTATGAGAATCATGCCTCAGCCCTGGAGTTGCATTTGCTTTATTGGTTTTTACCCAGCAAATATCCTCACATCTCCTGAATCCCCACTGCAACGTGGTTCATACAACAATGAATAAATAGAATGCCATGCCCAAATGATCTTACTGTACATGATTTTATCAAAATCCAAAAGAAAAGCATAAAAAAAACCATATTTTTACTTCTGAAGGTTCACAAAATTACCTTCTTCAAACATTGACGGCCCTGTTCAAGGCCAACTCCATCACCCACCCAAAGGAAGATAAACGATGGTGTATCTGCTATAGCCTGCGAGTAAAAGGGGAGAGTTTAGGCGTTCAAAACCATTGCGCAAAGAATAACATAGCACATATCTAGATTCCAGGTGCATATGAACCCAGATAAGATTGAATTAACTAAAAACAAAGCAAATGCGACTTAATGGCATTTTCAAAAACTCAGAAATCAGAATACCTCAATCTTAAGATTTAGTATTTCCTCGAACGTCCAATACTCCATATGGTCGGCAACCCCAGGAGCCCGATGCACATATTCCTCCCAAGGCGGGTCCACCAGAATAACATCAAAGTTGGTTCCAAAATACTCTGATGAGAGCTCAAAATCACGCAGGTCACATTTCAAATACATAGGAGGAGAAGCAGATTTGGCCACAATCTCATCCTTTTTCTGTATAAGTTCCCGAAGCTTGGGATAGTCCTCTACAACATTTGTCAACTCTAACTCCCTAATAAAGTTCTGGGGTCGCATACCAGTATCAACAAAATTTTGTGAATAGTCATTCTGCTCTCCCCTTGAAGGGGCTTTACCAGGAGGTCCACCACTTCTAGGAGCAACCCAACCACCCTGGTTTTTATCTGGAGGTGTGCCTTGGCCTAATGGCCCCGCAGGACTAAAACCAGGACCAGAAAGGTTTGGAGGCACTCCCCTCCCTGATCCTGTCTGATTAAAAAACATAGCAGGATTCGATGGAGGAGTCCCCATGTTGGGAGGAAATCTTGCGCCTGAAGGTCCTGGAGGAACAGAAGAAAGAGCAGGAGGAACACCTAGCATATTCATCTCCATGACTCGGGGCCCAGGCCAAACAACTTGAGGAGAAAATGGTGGGATGAAAACACCAGGTGAAATTGGGGGGCCTGAAGCAGGTGACATGTTAGGGGGAAGTGGCTGCATCGGTCCAGGTGATGGCATTCCGAGAGGGCCAAAATGTGATCCCATCATGGGCAACGGAAGTCCAACCTGCTGGTTGTCTCTACCAGTAGGCCTACCCCTTCCTCCTCTTCCCATTCTACTTCCTTTGACACCTTGTGGAGGACCCCTACCAAAATTGCCTGGTTCCTGATTGCCAGAATTTTGGCCACCAGCACCACGACTAGAATTAGGTCCCCTTTGGCCTCTGCCTTTACCTTCCAGGTAGTCACTTTCATCATCCATGAATCTTTCCTTTGAATCCTCAATAGGAGGACCCGATCCAAATGAATCAGGCCTTCTTCCCCTGTCATCTTGCATATATGCCCACTCTTCAGCATTTGCTGCAGATTTCTGATCACATTGCTGGCCAGATTCAGTCCTTCTGTTAAATTTAGACCCAGACTCCATTCTCCCATAATCGAGAGGCTTGGTTTGAATTTCAATAACGTCATAATTCTCATGTGAAATTCCAAAATTTGATGATGTTTTAACAGCTTCACCTCTACTACAATGAGGTCGCTCATTGTCATTCCTCTCTCGACCATGTCTTGGCTCCCAATCTCTGCCACGGTCATAAACAATGTCACCATCCTTTGACGCTTTATCGTTGCTGGTGTGCTGCCTCCTTTTCCAATTGTCTTTGGAACTTTCCCTGTTCCTATTCCTCTCACTCCAGCTATCATCCCGACCTTTTGATCTATCATCCCTGTAGCCATCCTTTTCCAAGTCCTTCCGCCTAACATCTGTGCTTCTTTCATGCTCCATTTCAGAATGCTGCAACTCTTGATGGCGTCTAGCACTTCTATCAGAGGTTCTGGACCTATTCGAAAGCCCAACTTCCCTAGAAGATTTATCTCTCGTCCACATGGCTCCATCTTCATCAGCAACGGAGGATCTTTCATGGCCTTGAACATCTCTGCCAGTGGGACTTCTCAGCCGCCTATGCCTCTCATTTTTCTCCCTGCCTGATCTATCATCACGAGCAATTGGACTAACCCTACCATCTTCCTCTGCAGCTTCATTCCTGCTTTTGCCCTTACTCCTTTCAGCATCACCTCTTCTCTCCTCTCTGCTGCCGGCTTTGCTACCCTTCTCGCTGGTTGAATCAAAACCTCTGCTTTTACTCTCACTGGGTTCATTTCTTGCAGATGCACTTCTCTCTTTGGAATTTTCATACTTGGAATCCGAAGTCCTTCCACTCCTTTGATCAACTCTCTCATGAGAATTTTCTTCAGCAATCTTGACAGTGTCTGATTCATCCCATCTTCTCCTTGAGTGTCTTCCTGATTCAGAAGAACCATGGTCCTTGTCCCGACTACTTTCTCTCCTTTCTGAATGTTTAGAATCTCTATCCACAGTCTTTTCATAATCTCCATCACAAAATCTATCTTCTTTACCTTTACTTCCACCTCGGGAACTCTCATGTTCATAGATCTTAGATGAAACTTTCCTCCGTTCAGTTTCGTCAACCCTCCAGTGCCCTTTATTCCCAGACTTATCACTTCCTGGCCGGACATCAAAGTCCCCATCTTGGTACCAACTACTCAACTTGTCCAAGCTACTTTCCTCTTGCTTTTTCTTCATCTGCCTTGAACGCAATTCCTTCCTCGTCTCATAATCATCTTCATCACTATCTACTCTAGTAGACCCACCACCACTCCTCTTACGACTCTCACTTCTATCCACACCAGAGCTTCTTCTTCTCCCACTGCCATCTAATCCTTCAGAGTCTTCCCCGTTACTCGGCTTTCTAGACTTGCTCGACCTGTGCTTCCTCTTATCAGAAGCTTCCCAATCATCATCATCCCCAACTCTATCACTCTTCACATCTGCACTATCCTCCACATCCCGTTTCCCATAACTTCGTCCACGTTCTGGCGAATCCATTGCAGTCCTTGATTCCTCTACAATTATTGAAATTGAACTCCACCTTCTCACACACAAACGTCATAATTCCACATGCAGTTCATCCTGTAACCAAAGACGAACAACAAACAACTAATAAACTAAAAATATTCAGAGACACAATAATCAAAGCCGTGAAGTCTCTTGCGCTTCCTAGTGCAATGAAAACTAAGCAAAAGGGTGGCACTGTGCTGTTAGGGTTGGCAAAATTACTAATTGCGAGCAGTGCAGATTGAAGTAAATCCGATAATGGCACGTACCCCCCCCCCCCATCAACCAACACGTTTGGCAGCAAGTAGGAAGAACAATCTGGAGAAAGGGAAGCTGGGTCGAGGATACTCGCCTGGCCGGAATGGATTGGTAGTGGAGTAACGAAGTTCTTTCCTTTCTCTCTCTCGCTTGCTTCTTTTTAATTTTCAGTAATCATGGGATGTAGAAGGAAAAATTGAAAACCTTAGAAAAACCTTGGCACTCCGTCTGATTCCGAGAGAAGTCCAACCTGGTATGAAGGAGAAAAAAGGATAAAATTGAGAGGACCCAGAATCTTAGCTGAAGCCGGAATTAAATTTGCAATTGGGACTTGTCTTCAGACGTCAAGTTCTTTTTTTTTTTTTTCCAAAACAATAGAGAAACAAAAACCCTAGACTGATAAAACTCCCTTTTATCTAGATTTCCTCAGCCCAATTATATGGGTTTTGTCCAATAAAAAGTCCACTAGGTCGCTGATCGAGTTGGTGTTTGGGGCTCCAGCCCAGGGTATAAAGACGGCCCACCTCGCAATAACCGAGCCGTGTGCTGACAACCGGTTGTGAGTCCGTTTAGTCAACTTTAGAATTTAGATTTCAGATTTTTTTTGATAAGTGTTTGTTTACAAATATTTTACTCAACTTTTCTATCAAATATACAAATACTGTTATTTCGAATGTATGCACCGAAATTGTTTATTATATCTTTGAACAAGCAGCCTTCAAAGGGAAGACGTATGGAATTCCGAATTTACAATGGTGGGTAAGTCAAATGGGTCGGAAGTAACTCAGTGTATCGTGTGATAACAACTCCTGTGTTTGTGTAATATGAACATACCAACATTTTGCTGAATGAAGTCCTAAATTCCTCATTGTTCAATCACTAACGTTAACGGGCTAGCTTGAACAGGACAAATTGTTAAATTCCACCATTTTTATGTTCACCAAGCCGGCAATGTGAGCTGCAGTATTCAATGTGACATAAAACCTAAGGTGGCCTATACCAGTCCAAGGACTGAGTAAACCAGAAAACAACAAAGAATCTACAACCTATTTGTCAAATGTTAAGCACCAACAGAAGCAAAAGGAGCTCATTAGTAAGAGCATCTCCAAAGTCCAAAATTCTCTAAAAATAAAAAGTTGGTTTAAAAAATAATGCTCCAATAAATTTTTTATATTTTATATATAAAATAAAGAATAAATATGATTATATATTTTTAAACAGTCAAGTTTCATTTTTTATTTTTTTGATTATTAATGTAACTTAAGTTTCAATACAATTTAAATTTTTTTAATGATCAATTATATATTTATATATAATTGTTAATTTATTTTACAAATAAAACATTAAAATTTAAAAAATATGATTGAAAATAATTTTTATTTTCACTATATAACATTTAAAATACTCTTTGTATATAAAAAAATATCCTTTAAAATAAAGACCACCGTTGCGGGTACTCTTAACATTTTTTTACAAAACTTGTCAAACAGATAATAAGAAACCACAACCCTGGTTAACTAACTTTTAACAATTTATTCTCACTAAACACCATTATTTGACGCGAAAACAAAAAGCAGCCCATTTTTAGCCCTCCAAAACAAAATCTTTATCCATCTCCAACCTCTTCATGGCCCCACCTTCCAAACTAATCTCCACGTCAATCCCTCCACTCTTCCCTTGATACAAATACACCATCCCATCAAACCTATTGTTTGATCCGCTCCTCACACTCTCGGGTCTTCCCCACCCGAAGTCCACTTCGTAAACCTTGAACCTCGGCGAACTCCCCACTGCCACGCAGTTCACGCCAGCGTCCTTGTACTGGAATATCTTCGGCGAGCTCTCCCACTCTTTGTTCCTCTCCTCGATCGCCTTCGCGTTGTGTGCTTCTATTGCCTTTTGAATCACCGATGCTCCGAACTCCGGCGGGTTCACCGATAATCCTCCCGCCGCCGTGACGGTGAAGATCGCTTGGATTAAGTTCCCGAAGTAACTGTTCGGCACGGGTGGATCCACGCGCTTTCGGCAGTCCGCGAAGACGGTGAAGACTGTGTAGGCTTCGGGTTTGAGCTCACGTGCTTGGGTCACGTGACGCCAGATGTGAACCGCCAAGGATTGGAATGTGGAGAACGGTTTTGAGCCGTCCGATGGAGGGGTTGAGTTGATGGTTGACTTGATCTTGTTGATGGCTTTCTCCGGGAATTTGAAGACTCGCTCTCTAAGTGGGGGATCTGACTGGGCGTTCGCATCAGTGTTGGATGAGTTAAGTGGGTCCGATGGGAGAGTGAGGTTGAGCTTCACGCGAGTGTTGCGCGCTTTGGTGCGTTCAAGAAATGGTGGGACCGAGATTGACTGGTACCCATTACAGATCTCGGCCCATGAGCCCATGAAGTGCCACGTGGAGGTCCCGTCAAGAATCGCGTGGTTGAACGCGCAACCCATCGCCAGCCCATCTCTTAGCTTGGTTAGCTGCGGCCAATGCCAGATTCACATAAATCAATTAGTTCCCGGTGGAGGAACAAAAAAAGAAACGAGGAACTCTAATAGATATAAACAAATATGAGTTAATTTTTATAAAAACTATGG
Organism: Flueggea neowawraea; assembly: GCA_948243855.1. Taxonomy (NCBI): domain Eukaryota; kingdom Viridiplantae; phylum Streptophyta; class Magnoliopsida; order Malpighiales; family Phyllanthaceae; genus Flueggea; species Flueggea neowawraea. The sequence goes on from CAODLS012901397.1 coordinate 12,965, forward strand.
ATGTGGGATTTTTTTTAAAAAAAAGAAGGCGAATATGAGTGAATAAAGGGCGAAACGAATAAACACGTATTCTACGGACAAGTGATACCTACGGGTAGGTTAAGGATATGTAACTCTTTTGTTATCCGTACAAAGATAAAGAGCATAAATTAAGAAATTTTTATAAATTTAAATTTCAGGGTGGTCGGACGTTAATGTTAAATTGAACCGCTAAAAGAAGCTTGTGAAAAGTTGGTGGTTATTGAATGTGGTTTGTACTAACTGCATTTTTTTCTTTACATTAATTCTCATTAAAAATTGAAAACGAAATTACAACTGTAATACCGATTAATGAAAATTATTAGTTTGTGCTCCATCCGAATGCCTAATCTGTATGTTATTGAGAATTATGAGTTGACTGATGTAATGTGACCTAATTAGTTCCTTCCATTCCCATCAATCCGAACCCATTTTCTTTGTCATAATTAGGACCACCTAATTAGTTAATCCCATTCCCATCGAGCAATGAATTTGAGCAGGTTGAAGGTTGTCCTCGTAGATCGTGACAAACATGCATGCAAGAATGGAAGAAATCATTAAGAAAAAAGAAAGAAAAACAGATCCATTCCATTCAGAATCAGAGTATCAATTGATGAAAACTTTACCTGGACAGCCAGCAAAGGCCTTTGAAGCCCTTCCAAGTTCAAGATACCATTATATGGAGTCAGCTCCTTCAACTTATCTGTGCCTTCTTCACCAGTCAAATCATCCACAC
>CAODLS012901676.1:0-10955 GCA_948243855.1 Flueggea neowawraea
AATGAAATTAGCAAGACAGTTACAAGCTAGAAATTTGATGGCTCACAGCGACTCGCAACTATTAGCGCAACAAATTCAAGAGGAGTATGAAGCAAGAAAGACAATTATGGCTCAACGCTTGAGAAAGCTCATTCATAGGAAGCAAAGGCACGAGCAGTGAAGGCTGAAGTCCTTGAAATACCACCATCGGGGAGAGAGAAACTTTAGACACTAAAGAAGGGGAGAAAGATTTGATGACCCTAGTGAACAAACATTTGATGACTAAGGAACTTCTATCGAACCCTATAGAAGTCAAGGAGATGAGAGTCCGGGGAGTAAGGTTTGCTCCAGTCATTAGAGTACTTTATAGGTGTTCTTTTTCAATGATTATACCAAAGTGTTTGGGCCTCAAGCGAGCCAAATTTCCAATCACAAAAACACATGATAAAGTCTGTGCACAATGTTTGAGATCTAGAGCATTAGCTATAAAGGTAATTCTAGCATGATTTTTCCAAAAAATAGTGAAGGAGACGCCTCAGAGAAAGAAACATTACAAATGCCAAAGGCACACCCCTATTGTCAATGCAACAATCTCAGAACTTCAAGAACCACCTCCACTTGCCAAATGGGGTTTAGATAGAAAGTTACTCATTGTGATCTCGAATCACTTTATTAAGTGAAAAAAAAGACATTTTTTGACGTAGACCTAAAAGTCAGACTATTATGAATCTTTCTCCTCTTTTACTATTATGTATAAACATCACACTTGCATACATCATGTGTCATTCCATGTACTCATGTACCACTTTTACCATTATGAGATCGCATATATATACTGCTACCTACATTGATCAGAGGAAAAAGTCTCAAGATTTATAAACATATATACAAAAAAAAAGGGAGCGGATGAACCAAACCTATGCTTAGAATGTGATAAAAGTATAGGGTCCACTCCCACCACCAAGATCGTTTGCTAAAGCATATGATGAGTAGAAACTTTGGGAGAAACTAAAAACTCATCACAAAAAGTATGCAAACCACAACAAACCGTTAAGACGTGTGACAAACAAAGATTTGTCACGAACGCACGTGGAAATCATCATGATTATTCATCAAGAGCACGAAATAACCGTTAAGACGTGTGACAAGCAAAGACTTGTCATGAACGCAAACGGAAAATCATCGTGATTATTTATCAAGATCACGAAAAAACCGTTAAGACGTGTGACAAGCAAAGACTTGTCATGAACGCAAGCGGAAAATCATCGTGATTATTTATCAAGAACACAAAAAAATTGTTAAGACGTGTGAGAAGAAAAGACTTGTCATGATCACAAGCGTAAAATCAATGTGATTATTTATCAAAAGCATGAAAAAGCCGTTAAGACGTGTGATAAGCAAAGACTTGTCATGAACGCAAGCGGAAAATCATCATGATTATTTATCAAGAGCACAAAAAAATCGTTAAGACTTGTCATGAACGCAAGCAAAAAATCATCGTGATTATTTATCAAGAACATGAAAAAACCGTTAAGACGTGTGATAAACAAACATTTGTTATGAATGCACACAGAAAATAATCGTGAATCAACCAAGTCGAACAACACAATGTAGCCATACATGAAGCTCGGAGAAGAAAGAAAGTACATGCACCAGCATGGTGAAAAATAAAATCATTATTACTATTGCAATAAAAAAATCACTTAACTCGAAAAATAAGTTTCGATTAAGTGATTGGGGAGCAATGGTGACAAGTCTGAATCAATATATCAACATTAGCATAATGAAGAAGAATTAAATTACAAGTCCAAAAAAAAAATCTAAAACGACTAGTCAACAACTACATTCTTGTAAAGAATTCCTCCAAAACTGGGATTGCATCATCCAAAGAAGTGAGCTCAAGGTCCAAGTGGACTGAAGAAACTCTCTTGGTAGAATCTCCTATACCTCATCTGGAGCTGAAATCTGATCATTCAAGGTAGGCTCTGAAGTAGGCAACACCGGCTCTGAGCTACGCAATCCATCTTTAAACCTTGAACTAGGAAAGTCATAATCTCCAAAAATGTCTAGGGAACTTTGAGAGCCATGTCAAATGCCTCAACTGTCTGGACCATTGGAATATTTGGTCTAAGAGCCAAATCTGTGGTTATTAAACCTCGTGTTAGTTTGTTCTGGCAAAATAACACACTATTCAGATCCTTAGCTTCATCACCACCAGTCATGATGACACCAAATGCCTCAATCGTCTGAATCATTATTGGAAGCCGAATCAATGGTTATTAAGCCTCGAGTTAGGTTGCCAATTCTGGCAATATAACACAGCGTTTAGCTCTTCGACTTCTCCTCCCAACACCATCCAGCCACCATCATCAACTTGCAAAACCCTCAAAAAAAGACACAAAGATACCAAGAAAACACACACATAAATTCTAGTCATATAAAAAAAAAAGAAAGAAAAAGAAGGAAGAAGGTTAAAAAAAAACAGCAACAACAAGGAGTGGTTGGATAACTAGTTATTGATTTCTGTTATAAATAAAACATTGCACTAGCAGTATCCAGATGAGGTGATTGGTAGAGGTGGTTGCTGATCTGATTCGCTTGCAGGAGGTACAAGGTTCAAATCTTGGTTTCAGCATGGGTGAGCTATTTTTATCTATTTTTCAGGCCGACCGGACAACGCATGGCTTCCTCATGAGCTCTGTTCTGGAAACGACACGCCGCTTGGAGTGCTCGAACTTTCAATTGTCTAGTTGATTGGCCCAACAAAAAATTCGCCGAAAATTGAGGGAGAGGAGATTCTAACTCAAGTCTCCAATGGTAAAGTAGCACACACTGACCACCTCTTCTGCATACTTTTGTTTGTTGAAATTTTGAATGGCACAATATTTAACCCAGAATTAGGGATAAAAAAAGCACCATTCTCAGTTCTTCACTTCCGGTCTGCAATGAACATCAACACAAAGAACACAACCAGTTTCTTCTCTTCTGGATAATATACTTGTTGGATTTCTGAATGGTATTTTATCTAACCTTTGTTTCAGTTGGCTTTCAAGGCTAAATAAAATACCATTCTCAGTTTATCTTCTCATTCACCAAAATCAGACCACCTCTTCATGAATCTGCAACAAATGGACAACGTGCACACCAACTCTTCTAGCTGCAGTTTGTAATGGAATTCCGAATGGTACATTATGTAGCCTTGATTTATGTTGACCTTGAAGCTACATAAAACACCATTCTCAATATTTTTTGTCAAAGGAGTCAGCCACCAACTCTTCCTGAGGATTTTGTTGAAATCCCGAATGGATTTGTATAGTCTGACTTTAGGCTACACTAAACACTACTCTCAATTCTTCTCTTCAAGGGAGCCAACTACCAATGTCCGACCACCACCTCTCATAACATGCAAATCAGTAAAGATACGCAAAAATAAGAGAGAATATATGAAACCCAAAACGCAGCAAATTTGGAAAGAAAAAAAAAAGAAGAAAAAAAATGGAAATTGGCTCACCAAATCAAAGTTAGTATACTCTTTGTTGAAGCAAAAAAAAAAATTGCAGGAATGAGAAGCATGAACTGATAAAATGGAAGAAGTGCTCTAGAAGAAATTAAGGATTTATATAACAATGGTCCTAGCTTTGCAGAGCTGTTAATGGAAATGAATAAAAAATGATCCGACAATATCAAATTTGTGAATAGATGAAGGAAGAAATCAAGAAAAAATGGAAAGAAAAATAGCAGGTCGGAAGAAAGAATGGAAAGTAAATCAAAGGGAAAAAGAGAAATCTAGATCTAATTAAGAAGAAAATCGAGAAAATCAAATCGGAAAAATGAAAAAAGAAAGAGGAAGAAGGCAAGAAGTCATGAAGGAGGTGGAAGAAAATTAAGAGATACACGGTCCCGAGTCATGCACTGAGTCAACTCAGTGCATGCGGAAAACATTTAGTCACCAAATTCTTCTTAAATGAGCAAATAAGCCTCTGAGAAGAAAATTCAACTGTGAAAGGTCCCAATAAGCCTTTAAAATTCCAAAAAATTTCAGAATAGTCCCTGGAGCTAAAAAATGCTGCAATTGGTCACTGAAGCTAGAAACATCCCACATGCCGATAAAGGAACCAACATTGCCATCCTTCAAGCGCGAAGAAAGAAACAATACGTGTTACTCCTATCTCTGGTATACCCAAAAATAGGAGTGGAAAGCAATTGATGTAACATGATTTTAGAGCCCAACTGAGAAATAAATCCAAAATCCCACAAATGAGGTCTTATTTTGAGAATACTTACAGAAATTACATTCATGCCACACTCTTCTTCTATAAATATGAGTCTTTATCATATTTAAAGGGGACATTCTCTACACTTATACTTTACACCTAAAACTCTGCTGAGTTAAACACTAACATGAACGTCGGAGAGTCCCTCGATGACCAACCAGCCTCACTTCGATTTTATTCTTGCAGGATTGAAGGTTATTCAAGGTGTTCGTGATCTATAATTCATCCATTCATCCGTTCTCTTCCTGTTACGGATCTGAGGCAACAACAATTCAAAATTTTCAATGAGGTATATTTCCAAGAATGATGAGATAACCAAAAAACTCTTCTTTGAAACATTCAAGGGAGGTTGATAAAAAATTGGAATGAATCTATTACACAATCGATAATAAATCAATAAATTTATTGTCTTGCTAGTGCTGACTCTACCATTATGCAAAGTTGATAATGGCTCAAGGCTCCTGAGTTAAGAGGACTCTAATTTTTGGAAAAACTATATGATACATCCTCTTTCTTTTGTTATTCTATGAAAATATGCTTGTACCTCGTTTTATTTTCAAAAATAGCTCCCATGTAATTTGTTTTCCAAAAGCATGCTAAACTAATTGCATTTGTATGATTGCATCTTAGTTGTAGGTTGATTTTTCTCGAAAAAATATATTTGAACAGGATTAAAAATTGCATTGATTAATTAATGATATGACATGGAAAAAATACTATTAAGAGTATTTAATCTTTAGTTGTAACAAAAATGTTACAACTCATCATCAATAAGCAACATTACAAAACATTGATATTTTCTCACTTAACACTCTATAAATACGCACGAAGAACAACTTGAGAGGTATGCTATATTCTCCACTCACATTAATACTCTGTCAAAATCTCTACTGCCTTGAGCGTCGAATGTTCCCGAGGAGCATCTCAACCTCATAATTTCTTGTGTTTTCAGGTATCGAGACTACATTCACGATTCCCAAGTGTTCGGGTTTTCTTCATTATTGATATTCGATTTTTAAGGCAACAACAATTGGCGTCGTATGTGGGAATCCTTGAACGAAAAGCCTTGCTCGACGACATTTTGTTAAGTTCACCGGCAACCACCTGCTCATTCAACATGGTATAAACGCCTTCAAGCCAAGCTGGACATCCAAAAGAGGATGCAAAGGGAGTTGGTACTGGGGTAGGAACCTCAGGAATGAACATCCCCACTGTTCCACTCACTGACTATGAGGAGTTGAGGAGACAAAACGAGGAAAACCAAGAAGCCTTGGACAAGATGGCAACCTTACTTCAGCAGTTCCTTCCTCAGGCACAAATTCCACCCATGCTGCCCACTTATGCCCAAAGTGTCCAGAATGTAGAAGTACTAGAAAGACATGACGCTCTACAACAAAGTTATCGTCGACCTACACACGTGCCTGAGCGGTCGAATCCTCCACCTCGCTAAGGGCACTTTGATATTCCTGTTTCTGAGGCTCTGGTCGATGTCAGAAAGAAGAACTACCCGGAGGTGGTTGAAAGTACTCGCAAGGGAGAGCCTATGAGTCCTCCAAGAAAACCTGAAACAGAGCCCGATTCTCGATGAATGTTCGACTAGCAACAGATATGAAAAGGATGATCGAGAAAGTCCTTGAGAAAAAGAGGTTGGTTCCTGTAGAGGAGGAGCAATAGATAGCCAAAGCTCCATTCACAAAGGAGGTTATGGAAAAACCATTTTTTCTGAAGTTTAAGATGCCTCAACTACCAACTTTCTTTGGAAAAGAGGACTCACACAAGTACATCCAAAACTACAAGGCCATCATGATGCTTCATGGATGGGAGGACGCCATCATGTGTGGGGCATTCCTAATAACGTTGAAGGACCATATTCAATGGGTTGAGATATACGTCACTCTCTTGCTTTGAGCAGCTCAGGAAGGAGTTCATCAGCCTTTCATCATAAACAATAAGAGGGAAAATGATGCTACGTACTTGTTGAGCATTAGGTAAAATGAGGAGGAGACTCTTCGATAATACGTGGATAGATTAAAAAATGCAACTCTTGAGGTTCATGATTTACAACCAAGCGTGGCAGTAACAACAATGTTGCAGGGCACTCGATTAGTGCAACTACAAGAGTCGATGTCTCTGGACTAGCCAAGGACCTTGGCTGATCTCTTTATAAGTGCTAATAAGTACATTCTGCAAGCCGAAAGTCCTGAAGATAGTAGGGAGCAAAGAGGACAAATAGAATAAACGGAATGAGAGATATGCTCAAGAGGAGCCGAATAGGAAGAATGAGAAGTCGGGAGATTCTCAAGCATTGCTTACCCGTTTTGAGAAGTACACATCGTTGAACGAGTCATGGTCAACGATCTTAGCGGCAATAGAGGGGTATGGACTCATCTCCTTTCCCGCAAAAACTAACAACCCTGTAGGGAAGAATGTAGATACCTACTGTCGATACCATGATGCAAATGGACACTCCACGAACAAGTGTTGAGAATTTAAGAATAAAATTGAAAACTTGGTTCAAGGTGGGCACTTAAACCAATTTGTTGATGATGAAGCATCGAGAGGGGAGCTGAACAATGAAACAATGCACGAAGAGGAAAAGAAAAAAGAGGCGAAAGAAAAAGAAAACTAAACTAAATTCTAGGGGAGAGAAACACAACCACCAAAAACCCTAAGAGGGAAAAAAGTGCTTAAAAAGAAGTGTAGAAAGAGAATAAATGGCAAAAAATCTTGCTCAAATTTGGGAATTGTTTCAAAACTAGCTCAATTAGAGGAATGCCCATAAACACATCTGAAAGCCAAGTCTGAAAAGTAGATCAGGACTAAGAATGAAAGAAGCAGAAGCATCTGGAAACGAGAATGTCGCCAAAATTGAGTTCAAAAAATAGAGTCCTTCAATTTTTGAAAAGTGAACAACTCACCCCCTATTTGAAGAAATAATTCCCATAAGGTCCTCACTCAAAACACTTTCATTAGACTTACCCTACGCTTGTAAGGAAAAATATCATACTCTTGTTTTCGGGTTTCCCGAAAATAAAAGTGAGGGGCAATTGATATGACATGAAAAAAATATCATTAAGAGTATTTAATCTCGAGTTGTAACAATAACGTTACAATTCGTCATCAATAAGCAGCATTACAAAACATTGATATTCTCTCACTTGACACTCTATAAATAGGCACGAAGAACAACTTGAGAGGTATGTTCTATTCTCTACTTACACTAATACTTTACCAAAATCTCTACTGATTTGAGCGTCGAAGATTTCTGAAAAGAATCTGACCTCACAATTTTTTGTATTTTCAAGTCTCGAGACGACGTTTGTAATTCTCAATTGTTCGAATTTTGATGTAACAACAAATAATTAATCGAAAATGTCTCCAAAATCTAAGCTATTAATTTAAATGATGATTAGAGATGAGTAGGTGAAGCAATGAGAGTACATGGAAACAAAAAAGTTGTTGACCAAATTGTGATGGCATCATTTTCGGCAGAAAGCGTACGGAACCCGTTATCGGTCGCAGTCTTTGGGTAATAGCGTAGCAGAAGGGCATAAGCGTAAATGCAGAGGAAGAAGGGTACAATTGTAGATAGGCGTTAAAAACGAGGCACAAAAATAGCTGCGCCAGACTGTCCCGCCAAGCCCTCATTCATTCCACCAAAGCACTTATCTGTTGCTATTTGCCACTTGCGTACACCGACCGATGCTTCACGTGTACCGTTACACTCACTGCACTCGCCAAAACGGCATCGCTTCGTTTCATTCCCCATTTATTTCTGATTCTGTGGTGAACATCCCAAAAAGAGCTTTCTCCTTTAGGCCTGCCCGATCAAAATCTAATCTACCCATCTTTATGCTTCCTCTGTCTGGATTGATCAAAAAGGGCAACAACCTTGATCAATCAAAATAAAGAGATCAAAAAGGGCCACTACAAAAGGGTTTATTTGTGTGCGTGCGCGCCTTTTTTTTTTGACGGAGACCTATTTGGCAGATAACGACCCCATACCGTTCTCAACATCTTCGTCGACCACCTTAATTTTGTGCTGTCTAAATTGCAAAACTGAAAGAGTTTAATACTATACTATAATTTATATAAAGTGATCATCCACTTTAGAAATTCTAACTTAATAGTTTTCTCTTTCCTTAATAAGTATTTTTCTAAAATTTGAACGTGTCTTTCAATAGATAAAATCTGTTCATAGTTAGATTTTTTAGTGAATCAACAATTTGCTGGTAGTTTAATTGCTATATTGATCATTAAAGCATACTCAACAAGTTTGTCTCCCACGTTGGACTTTCTACAAGGTCAAATAGCTGTAACCGAGCTTGATGGCAACTTGGGTTTGCTCCAGTGCCTCTATTTTGATTAGTTGGAAGAGTTGACCACATCTTTGGCTGCAAAGATAATTACTACTACCAGATAAGAGGTGAAATTTTATCGAAACCCATTTGTTTAAGTATATTATTATCAGCGGCTGCAAAGAGGGCAACGGTGACATTGCAGAAATGGGGCCTGCCGTCCAGTCGAACTCCAACAAGTTGGAAAGGGGCTTATTTATATATCTAGTAGTTGAATCAGAACCAGCGTGGCATAAACAAAAATTGAAACACTGCTTTCTTTAGTCACAAGGATCTGTTGAGATGTAGTGCAGAACAAAACCAGGTCAGACTAGTGGTGGGTCTCAGGAAGAGGATAGGAGCAATGCTTACATCTTAAAACTTGAACGAGGACAAGAACGGGAAGCTGAACCAATTATAATGATAGAATTTTAGAACGGATTTTATTTGTAAGCGAAGTTTTATGGTATGCTATGGGCAACTGGCGTCACAGATCTCCAGAGCATCCTTGAGGAAACTGAATTTAAGTTAAATGGAAATTAGTTGTACCTAAACATTCAATCAAGAGAGTATATGTCAAGGAATTTCATCAAGAAACGGGTGGCTTTTAAATTGGTCCTGTCGAAGTTTATATGGTAACCTGCATATATTATGCCCGTTTGCCAGTTGCCACATACCCAAATTTATATAAGAAGCATCAGCGTCATTTTGTTTCTTGGATGATCTTAATGATTCTCTAGCTTTATAAATCAACTCTAAAACTAGCACCAAGTTCAAGATATCATGCAATATTTTCCTTAGAAGAACCAAAATTGAAAATGGCCAAGACGGTTCACACCTCAGAAGAAAAAACAGCTAATTCTTCATTCTCTTAACGATTCAACTATGACAACAAAGAAGAGCAATTCACAACAATACAATATGCAATCCCCAGATAAAAAAAAAAAAGGGATATCAAGCAAAAGAATTATAAATCCCATAACCAGAACGAACTTCAGATTCCAAATTGGAACGGTATATGAATGGCTATAAATAAAATGATAAAATATTAGAACTAGCTCAAATTGCCTGATTATTCTTCAGCATCTTTCAAAGAAAATGCCTGCCACCAGTGGGTTGGACTTCTTCATTGAGGATGCCACACCTACAGTGCATTTAATCCAGCAAGTTTGCGTAGCTTCTCACATAGAATGAACGTGATCGTAGTTTGAGGACCCAATCGTGCAAAAATTGCAAAACCCCTACAAAATGTACAATATGTTAACACTCCAAATTAAGTATAGAGGTAGTTTAAAAAGTACTAAGAAACAAACTTACAAAATTGGAAAAAGTAACACTGCTCAGAGTGTTCTACCTCAAATATATTATATGCAATTAGTGTTCAGTGTACTTTCAGCACTCAACACTCAAAACCAAAACTCATAAATAAAGCAAGCAAAACAATTTGGGCAGCATCCAGCATGTAACTTAAAACAAGTAGTGAAAAAATCTTAAAAATCTATTGCATGGCATGTAACTGAATTAAGGGGCAGAGCCGTTGATAGAACTCACCCCTGATAAAGTCCCTTAGAACCTTCTGTACGCATCACCTGAAACACAAAATATCAGCCAATCAATTTATTAGGCCAATTCATTGAAGCAACTTAAGGAAACCCTTAAGCTTCAAAACATATCAGGTCAACACTTCAGGTGAAAAAAAAAAAAAGAAGAATGGTTGATAGTCATTTCGTAGGGATAACATTCAATGGGCCATAAGTTTACAAAATCACGATTCAAAATGATAAACTAATATCACAAAATATCATCAGTGAAGGAGGGTTCATGATGAAAAAGTGAAAACAGGTCGTACCAAATAAGCACAATGAAATCCATTTTTGTATCTTCTCATTGTTTTATATTCTCGCTGCAGCATAAGACGTGTTTTAATCATGTCCATAGGTGCAGTTATAAGAGTGCTCACTATGCCTGCAACAGTACTTGAGCTTCATAGAATAAAAATAAATCCATTTAGATTAACATAACTATCAAAAGAAAAAGAAAAAAGAGAGAAAGCTAATGTGTCATTCATTAACTTAAAATCCTCATTTATAATTAATACCATACATTAGATGGAGATAAAATCCTTCCTCGAATTGCATCCATCGAGTCATAACCTGTACCATGGGGACACTGAAGCAGCATCAATAAAAGAGCAAAGCAAAGTTGAAGACATAAATTGTGCTCACTATGCAATCAAATAAAAATGATATGTTTGGAAACTGTGGAATTACATTCAAAGTGAAAAAGAGCATGCTTAGAACTTGACCCGCTTGGTTTCATCATATGTTGCCAATTGCGATGCAGTTAAAGCAGCAGCTCTTGCCAT
>CAODLS012901701.1:0-23513 GCA_948243855.1 Flueggea neowawraea
AGATATTGTAGCTTTCTCATCGCCAAAAATCCACAGTTAAGGGGACGGTTAATAACATGGGTACAACGATTGTGTTCATTTGTGGCCGCCAATCTATTGCACAAGCACATAAGTTATCTTGCTAGTTCAACGTAAGATACAAAGGTGAAGACGTGTGATGTTTAAAACTGTATACCTAATCGAAGGGATCTATACGAGGGTCGTGTTCACTAGCCATGGCCATTCCAGTGCAAAGGCATGTGGGACACATGACCTGCCAATGTTCAAATAACGAGATCAGAAATCAGCAGGTAAGTGTCTAAATTTAACAAAATGTGCTATAGATAGTATTATTCCCCACTAAGTTTGAAGCTGAAAAGAATCAAGTAGATTATAAGCAATCAAAGGTGTTGATGACTAACCTTTCCAGATCCTGAACAATTTGGACATCTTTCAGTCTTGGGTTCTGACAATGGCCGATCTCCACCACTGACCGTTGATACTAGTTCAATAAGAACAAGTGCTCCTGTGCTTGAGCAACGAGCACAAGCAAGGTATCCTGAATTAAAGGACGCAGTTAGACATGGTATTTAAATATATAATTACGAAAGTTTTTCCCACCAACGGGAGAAAATAGAGAGGTTCATTTTGTTTATACAAGTACTGATCATCAGCACAAACTAATTAAACAGCAGTGCTTGAGATGGCGTGTAGTAACAACAGAATTGATGGTGACGAAAGAAGATATTTCAGACATAACAGCAATTTAGTGTATTCAATTTTCATGAAAATGAAAGGTTTTTGATCTAAAACTACACGGAAAACCTCAGCCAAGAAAATACGAAAAAAGGCATTATTAAAATTTAAAGACCAATGATAAGTTTGAAAAATAATCAATTGGGGAATAAAAAATAAGCATTCTTGTTTTTTTTAACCATTCTGCTAATATTAACTAGTTACATAATCTTGGATCTTAAAGACTACAAATACGCCGACATGCGCATGTACACAAAAGAAGAAAGAGATAAGGGATGCTAACAACATACCAGTTCCAAGACAGTATTTGCATCTCTTGTGCTCCTGCTGCTTTACATTGTTTATTTCAACAACCATCAAGGCTGAGATCACCCCAACTGCTCCTCCAGAGAATGATGCCACTATAGGATCAACCTGACTGCATTTACATCACCAAATTGGCAAGTCAACGAATCAAACATTATATTTTATTTGAGTTAAATATACCAATTCAATTGATAAACAACAGAACCATATGAAGCCAGAAAAAGAAGAAACCGTAAACCAATCCAAGAGAATCCAAAATTTGGGGATATGAAATTTACCTTAACTGCATGGGCAGATGCACACTTTGGATAAAATCTGCATATGAAGTACCCCCCAATCCGAGCTTAAGCTCCAGCTGAAAAATAAAAGCATGAACACATGATCATTCTAATTTTTTTTTGGAGAGTTTAATCTTACAATACATATCAATACAGGCCACAAATCAAACTGATCATAAAACTGAAGTAACTTACAGTGGGTGCTAAAATGCCTCCAAAGAAGATAATACCGGCAATAAGAGAAAAGCAAGTAGCATAATACAGCTTAAGATTCGCAGCACTCTGCATATAACACAAATATTTCACCTCAATCTACCATACATAAAAGGTTGAAAAAAAAATTGAGTCAATTATTAAAGTGGAAGAAAAAGAACACTCACCAGAGGAGGCAAGAAGGGAATGAAAGACGGAAAATTAGGAAGCTCGTTCTCGCGCTCGTCATTCGATATTCCTAGTTCAGCACTCTTGATTCTCTGTTGTATTCTTAACCTACGCACCTACACAAATCCAATTCCAACCAAACACATCAATACAATCACTAGATTAAGAGAAACATCAAGTAGATCAAAACAAAAAGTAAAAGCAATCACACCTCCTCCATATGCAAGAAAATCTTGTTTCGTCGACTTCGAATATTGTCTTGAATCTCTTGCAGCTCCATCTTCGCAAAGTCGTGCACTGTTTCAGGCCCTTCTATGATACAAAACCTACGCATACACACAGCAACACCTGCGTCACCAAAGAGGCCGAGACAGAGACTCCTCCTAAACAGAACAAAAAGTATATTCGTTACCAGGCAGCGTTTTGTCGGGGGATTCGGACTCCAGAGGAGGTGCAAAAGAAGCAGATTCGGAATCAGATGCCATACACTGCCATCTATAGTCCAGTCGGCGATTTACATTCACCAATCTACTACTTAAGTGATGACAACTGTACAAACCGTTTGACGGTTTCGTTGGATACGAAACCGTCAAAAATCGACTCAGAGAAAGCATTATTGATTCCGCCACCAATCACTTCCTCTCCTCTTCGATCTCCAGATTACTTCTTCTTCTCCCTCTTGTTTAAGTAACCAGGCGGCGGTTAGTTAACGGAGGAGGAAGTGAGGACAAGAGAGCCATCATCGAAGCTGAGTGGATCTGTTGCGGCAATACATGAGTGGATCTTTTGTATGGTGCTCTGCCACGTGGATGGAGAATTTTGTTTTCCTTGAATTTTTTGTGGAAGGAATTAATTTATTTATCCAGTTGTTGCTTTTGCTGATATTATTAGGCGCTAGTTAACAATCCCGTAATTATCTCCGCCTAAATCCAAAAGCGGAATTCAACGAGTTAATTATCCCAAGTATTCATTTAAAAATTTAAATTTACAGTAATAATATTTATAATTTTAAAATTATAAAAATAAAATTTTTTAATTTTAATTTACAAGAATATAACTATTAAAAATTTAAATGTTAAAATTATCATATTTATAATACAATAAAAACTTTTAAAAACCTTCAGTAAAGATCTATAGAGACTTTTGGAGATCTCTAATAAAATTTTCAGAAGTCCTCTGAAAATTTTCAATAAAAATTTTTGGAGACCACTGAAGACCTTCAGTGGAAACCTCTAGAAATCTTCAATGAAAACTTCACAAAACTTCTAAAGGCCCCAATGAAAACTCTTGACGACCTTCAATGAAATTTTCAGAAAATTAGTAATAACCTCTAATAGAGACCTCAATGAATATTTTTGGAGATCTTTTTTTGACATTTTTAAAATTTGGTGTTTCTGTGTTTTTATTTTTGAATTTTTGTATTTTTAATTGGGATAAATGTGTGGTTTTTCCGAATTTAATGTCCTCGGCCTCTCTGGCCCACTGAGCACTTTATATTAGGCTTCAAGATTTTAAGCCCAAAATTTTATGATTGAGCTCAGTTATGAAGCCCATTAAGTTGATGAAACCCTAGCTGGAATGATATAAATACATAGCTTACCTACAATATCTCCGCACCTGGGTTGCGGTAATTGTTTTCTTTGCTCGGTGTTTGTTGTTAGTGGTTGATTTAAGAAGAGAA
Source organism: Flueggea neowawraea (assembly GCA_948243855.1). Classification (NCBI taxonomy): domain Eukaryota; kingdom Viridiplantae; phylum Streptophyta; class Magnoliopsida; order Malpighiales; family Phyllanthaceae; genus Flueggea; species Flueggea neowawraea. The sequence continues at coordinate 3,382 of CAODLS012901701.1, forward strand.
GGTCGCGGTGATGACTCGGTAAATTCAAGCTCAACAGACCGGAATGCAGGCTTCTCCATCTATGGAGAAATTTGCGTGTCGATTTTCCCGCTGAACTGAGTGATCTTCTCTTTTTCTTTTTCTTTTTTTATTTTGAATTTTTGTTTTAGAAAAAGAAAAGTGGAATTAGAGTTTACGATGAGGATATACAGCTCCCTCTTCTGAATACAGTTGAAGAGATTGGCTGGCAGAATCGAACCTCTGACTTAATAGCCACTACTGAGTAAACTCTAATCAATTTCCATTAAATTAGTTTTTTGAACATATTTTTTGTTTGAAAGGTTTTTTAAGTCGTGGATGAGGATGAAGCATTCATATTTAATCCAACACTTGATCTGATTTTCAAGTGATGTTATTTTATTGCTGCTGAATCTACTTTAAAAGTTTTAAATTTATGGATGTTTAAGTTTTCAATGAATTTGCGTCTAGTAGCTGTGATGACTGATGTGTTGAAATATTCAAATGATGAAGTATGGAAATCTTAGGACACCTTCCTACACAGCAGAATTCTGCTGTGGATGAGAATAATATTTCCTATTTTTCTGATGAGTATGATCTTGATTTTTTTCGATTTTTGGGTTTAGATCGCAAGGACGACTATAAAAAAATTCAAGCTCAACAGACTGGATTACAAGCCATCTATTTGAGAAGTTTGTGTGTCGGCAATGTGCTATCCTGAGTGATCTTGAATTGATATATTTTGATAAATACATTTCCTTTTCATTTTAAGAAGCTTTTTTATTGATAGTTTAGGTGTTGCCGTGTTGGTTTGTTTCATTCCAATCATTTGTGTTGGTGTGGTCAGCTCATTAAGACGAGCAAACCACGTGAGAATCTCCGTTGTACTTGCTACTGCCAAATGCTTGACGGAGTTGTTATGGTGGATCGATAAACAAGTCTTGGTAAATGCAGAGCTAGTGGAGAAGAAGTGGGAGATAAGTAGGGCTGTGTAATTTGGCCCAGCCTGTGGATCGGCCCGAGCCCGGCTGTGATAAATGGTCGGGCTGAGTCATTAGTATTTGGCCAGCAGGTCAGGCCTAATTTTTTAAAATAAAATAATGTTGGATCTGGTTTTATAAAACAGTCTCAGGCTAGTTCCGCCTGCATCAATATATACAATAAATATAAATTTTTTTATATTTTATATGTATAATATATAGTATATTAATATTAACTTAATATATTATGGGTTATAAATTAGTAAAAATAATGTTAATTATAAATTTAAAGAGTTATTTATTATTTATTAAAGTATAATTTATATAATAAAGTATATATTAAAATATATTTTGATAAAAAATATAAAATTACATATTTTTAAAATAAAATTGGTTTGTGGCTAGGGTTGGCCTATTTTTTTTGAATGAGCGGGTTTGGAACAAACAATCAGTCCGTTAATCAGATTTGGCCTAGTCAATTGGGCTGAAAAATCAACCCTTGCCCGGCCTGGCCTAGCCTTAGAGATAAGGAGGATGACACAATAGGGAAGAACACAATGGAAAGACCAATATCTTCAGGACTATAGAATTGAAAAGTCTAATATCTTCAGTACTCAATAGTAAACACAAATTTAGTACTTCATCTGTCACAAGTCAAGTGTTAAACAGTCAAATCTTCATCTTAAACAGTTAAATCTCTGTTTTTCCAGGCAAAACACTTAAATGTCCAGTTTAATAAGTTAATTCTAAATTATGCGTTGTCATGTACTTCTAAAGATATCAGTATGCACTTCTAAAACACTAAACAAGAATCCAACCAATTCAATCCAAATTCCTGGCTGAATGAGTAAGAAACTGTTCAACTTACCGTGTCATTTAGCAAGGAAAGTGGAAAATGATAGTATATATGAATCTGATGTGGGGACACGCACGACTGTTTGCTGCTATTACCTAAATCACCATTTCCACAAGGGTTTTCCCCAAATAATCCTTCTTTTAAGCATACCACCACTTGAATAAGATTTTTTTTTCCGAACAAAAAGGAAAATGTAGTTTATCCCTGCTATGTGTTACTATGCAGACATTATTTTTCACTGCAGAATGTTCTATAGCGGACACCACAAAATCAGACTTGGACCTGAGGCGAGTGTAGTCACCACAGCATCACATCGTTCAACCAAACTATATTGCATGACGTGAGTTTGAGACAACCAGGACTACTCAGAATTACGTCACTCCCATTCAATTTTGAACCCATGCCTCGTGAACTTGGGTCAATACCACAAGCCGCTAGGTTACCCACGGAGGGGTAGATTGAAATTGAACTAGCTAGAAAGTGAAATGACAAGTGACAACAACACATACCTTCTAGGCTGTCGTGCCACCACACATTTCCCGGACTTGGTCACAACACCCACATCAACAAATCCAGCGCTCTTGGAATATTTATTGAGGAAGAAGAGAAGAAGTACCCACCATCACCGCACTTAATAGCATCAAATGAAATCTACAAAGTAAAAAAAAAAATCGCATCGACCTCCTCCTTTTGTCTGAAACATGGATTTGCATATTGAAAAAGAATCACACAAGAATAATTGAAACTCTTCTCTACGGAAGAGCTAGAGAGGAATCGACACTGCTCTTTTATTTTAAGACAAGCGGCATTGGATAGGACATGATAGAATATGATAGGATAGGATAATGAAGCGTATTTGGTTTTAAAATATTTTGATATAACACACCCAATTATCATATTGGTTTGTTTTTGTTATAACATTTGGATATAATATTTTGGTTTATTTATTATATTGTTATTTCAAAAAGATATGTTAAATCTTTATTTTTTATTATACAATTTACCAATATACAATTTGTTTTTATTATGCACTTTTCAATCTTTTAAAATTAAACACGCTCAGCATCTTAAAAATGACGCCACATAGAATCTATACTTCTATTAGGCCGTAAATAAAATGGCAAAAGTTCATTGTGAGTTTATCTTATCTGTTGTCGTCAAATTGGAAGCATTTGCTTGTTTCAATCCGCTTCTGGACAAATAACAAAATTATTGAACATGGATCGGGCCAAGACACTAAGTAAGCCGTTGAAATGGAGTTAATTATGATAGGTGTCCAAATCAAAATTGAGATTTTGATAAAGAGTCTCCATAATTTAGTAATTAGTTAAATAGCACATCTTTAAGTTTAAAACTCTTGTATGCTATTTTTTAAATTCAGATTCTTAAAACTGTCAGACTTGTTTTCGTATTTAATTCAAATTCTCATGTTTTTTTCTCTCATTTGAGTCTGCATTTTCTCTCTCTTCGACGTGAACTCTTTGTCGTCTCTCTTCCCCTCTCTCTCTCCTCTCCCTCGTCTTCTCTCTTTCTTTCCCCCAAAAAAAACCACTGCCGCCCTCTTATCTTCATCCTCTCTCTCACCCGATCTCCTCATCTCTCCTCTCTCTCCTCCATCTTTGTTCTCTCCTCTCTCCCTCCTCCTCGGCTTGGCAATCCGTTGGAACATCAGATCGAAGAAAGCCACGAACGGTTCACCTCCGTCGCGTTCCTTTCCTCTCGTCCTTCACCAGCCACGACGACGATGATTCAGTCGGCTCCACTACACAAGCTTCAGATTTCCTCCACGACGACGACGACTGCAATCATGCGACGAAGGAAGATGAGTGCGATGTCAGTGGTGCTATGAAAAGATACAAAGAGTGAAAGAGCAGAAGAGAGAGAGAATAGAGACGATGTCGACCAGAGACAGCGGCAAAGATATAGAAGACGAACAGAGCTAGCAACGATGATTGGATACGTAGGGGCGGCGACGAATAGGGATTTGAAAACCCTAGCCACATTTTTTCCATATCTATTTTAGGTGGTTTAATTTGATTCTTTAGGGAAAAAATAAAAAAAAAATGTTTTATCAATTTTTTTTTAATTTTTGAAATTTTTTTATTATTGCTTGTAATTTGATTAATCTTGTTATTGTTTTGATGAGATATTGTATTGATTTTATTTTGTTTATTTAATAATGTATGTTTATTGTATTAATAGTTTTGAGATTTTGAAGAAATTTGTGTTGATTGATTATGTGTTTGATTTTGAGGATTGATTTTGTTGAGTTTGATGGTGGTGACAACAGCGTTTAGAGTGTGTCAAATTATTGATGTTGTGTTTTTGCAGTGTGATGGTGACAAAGATTGATATGGCGTTGATTTCTCCGAAAATCTGAATTTGATGTTGTATACACTGTTTGAAGACATTCGAAAAACCTTTTGAAGACCTTCAAAGATCTCCTTTGAAGACATTCAAAGACTTTTTGAAAACTTCCTTCGAAGACCCCAGAGACCTTCTTTGAAGACCTTCGAATATCTCTGAAGACCGTTTGAAGACCTTTGAATACTTCTTTTAAAGACTTTTGAAGACCATTTATAAATTTTTTAAAACTTTTATATATTTATATGTACCAAATTAATTATCATTAAATTATTATTTTTTTAAATATTGTGTTAACCAAAATATCATTAAATCAGTTTTTTATAAAAAATTTGTGAACTCGTTTTTCTATACCTCTAGAGAAAGACCTTAGAATAAATCAAATTTATCATAAAAAAATTAAAAACTCTCTTATGAAGACCTCAAATACCTTCTAAAGACCTCCTAAAAATTTCTAAAAAATCAGATATTGTTTTTGCGAAAATTCATTTTTTTATAAATATTACAATTTCTAGCGAATATGTCATTTTTCAACCCAGTTTTATTTTTTTTAAATTTTGTAAAATTAGAAATTTGATTGTTATTTGTCAAAATTAGTGTTTTGTTCCTCATAAAACTGTGAATTTTCAAATGAAACTTGAACCATGGACCAGCATGGGTTCATGCAAGTTGATGGACATGGTCCACACGGTTTTGGGCCACTATACAAAAATATCTAAAATTGATTCCTTTAGGGTAGGACCATACTAAAAAAAAAGGGTAGGACCCTACGAATGAAGCTTGGAGCCTGGAGGGCATGTAGTCCTGCCTGCGAGTCCTGATCATCGCAACTAAAGTGCGCCCTGGATTCTGGACAGGTCCAACTCCAAGTCCACCTTGGGTGGTATTATAATAAAAATTGTTAAAAATAATTTTTAATAAAAATTTGAATTTCTTAATTTCAGATTCTGTTATTTAATTTGAGAAAGTGTTTACTTAATTGTAATTTCAAAAGTTACTTAATTTTAGATGTCGTTATTTAATTTGACCATCGGTTATTTAATTTTGATATGTTACTTAATTTTATGACAAATTAAATAACCATAACTGTTACTTAATTGTTGCTAAAATTACTTAATTTAAATCTCAGTTACTTAATTTATTAAAAATATCTTTAATAAATATTCTTTTTAGGAGTTTTTATTATAATACTATCTTGTTATGTCTACACTTCTAATTGTTCAATTGTCGCTGGTACAGCTTCAGCCCATAACCCTTGCATTTGAATCCTAACCCTATTCACCAAAATCACTAAATTGTGCATCATTTGCGTGTCTATACTCTATAGTCTATGCTCCATATTAAAAATTTAAAAGTGCTTTTTTGACTCTTCAAAAAAAAAAAGTGTTTTTTTGATGTACTTTTGATTACAGAGTTCAGTTACATAAAGAATTTTTTTACAGTTTAAATGAAGAACACAAAGAATTCTTTTGCGTGTGTGTAATAACTTTTTTTAATCGTTTCTACTTTTTTTTTTTGAGATAATGTTTTTGCTAATAATTTTATTTGTTCTTTTTAAGAATTAAACACACAATTTTTTAAAATTGGGAACAACTCTAATATTAAAATTCACTGACCCAAAAAGGTTAATCCAAATCACATAATATTTAAATCTGAGCACCTTATTATATATTTTCAGCGATGTGTTACATTCTTAGCTCCTTAAACCACTGATGTCCTCGTCCCTCACACCAATTTATAAGTGTTAATTGACTGAGACAATAATTATAAATGAAGCATTTCCTTTTCTGTTAAAAAAAAAAATTGACTGAGACAATTTTCAAACCCAAACTACTGGCCAAAAGAAGTTAACATTGAGTCTTACACATTATAAAACACACATCACAGCTTTTTCCAAAAGGTGTGGGATGTTGGCTGAACTCATGGAATTATTAGTCTAAATCTGGTTGAATTTTATGCTTACGCTGAACTATTTGAATTAGTTTTAAGCTCACTTTCTGTATTTGTTTTGTTATGAGAGGTTCGAATTGGGAGGATGTGAACTCACCTCACAAAGTGCAGCAAAAAAGATAGCAAAATCATGAAATTGTGGTCACAGCCGAACAGAGTAGAAAAAAGAAAAAGAGTAGAAGCATATTGCAACAGATATTTCTCAACTGAAAAGAGAGATTAATGCAGAAACAGTTAATGCGGTGCATGCCCAAAACGCACTAGCTAGAAGAAGAAGATGAAGAAAAGGAATCACAAGTGTCAAGATCACGTCATTTTCATGAAAGGATTAGATCAAGGCCAATACAAGAATGTGGAAGTCAAAGGTATTCATATATATGGCACGAAAAGGACCCTTTTTCTGGCAACTGCCCAACTATAAGGCATGGCATTGTCATCATGTGGTAGGGAAAGCTGCAAGCAGATATTTGGTAATTTGTTGCTCCATGCTTCCATTGCCACGTTTCCTATGCGTCGTGGCCGGTTAAAGCTACTGCCACTATAAAGTTCCATTTTATTTCTTTTTTCTTCCTCAGATATGGCCTTCCTTCATCATTTATCCTCGTTACAACCCATAAAATCTGATTCCAATACCAATATCAGAATTACAGAATCGGATATTTGTTAACAAATAGATATTGGCCTCTCGTAGCCAAATCCAGTTTAGAACTTTAAGGTCCCTAGCTAGAGTCGAAGTACACTCGGAGGAAGAGGTTTGAGGTAAACTAGATAATGTCTTTGGAGAGGCTCAAATATACCAAAAACAAATAACAATATACTAGATACACACTTCTAATTTAAGAAAACAAACTAATACAATAACAAAATTTTAATATAAAAAAACTAATACAATATTTAATTACGAACAAATGATTATTTAATTCATAAGCATGATCTTTGTGAGGTTATTAATGATAACAACATATGTTAGGAAATAAAGCAATTATTTAGTCGGGGATGGCGGTGGTGCGATATAATTGTGTAGCAAATGGAAATGGTGATAGTGGTGGTATGGGGTTAAAATTCTTCGTCACACATCACACCCTGACAAGTGCACTATGTATTAAGAGGTTAATACATTCACGGGTGGCCCCTTGTCACCATCAAAACCCACTATAAAAACCCACCCACTTCCATGCAACTCTCATCATAATAACTTGCAATTGCATTCTATACAGATTCATTTCAAGCACAATCATGAAGCCCAACACTTACCATTTCATTCTCTTCCTAGCCCTTTTCATGGTCTCAAGTGTTTGTTTGGGTTTCACTAGTGTTGGTGGTGCCGGTGAAAGAAAGGTTGACTCTCCTGACATGTCTAACGGCCCTAGTGGGCAGTCAGGGTCCCCTTCTGGAGGCAGTGGTTCTGGCCACGGTCCCAACTGGGACTACAATTGGGGCTGGGGCTCTAGCCCGGGTGCTGGGTGGGGGTATGGTTCGGGCTCAGGCAGGTCACCAACGGGATTCGGCAGGGGTTTCGGATATGGGTACGGGTCAGGATCAGGGTCAGGTTCAGGATACGGATATGGGTCCGGAGGAGGTGGTGCCCATGGTGGCGGATATGGGTCTGGAAGTGGGATTGGAAACTCTGGAGGTGGCGGTTCCGGGGGTCGGTCACAATCAGATTCAAGGGGAAGAAACAACCACGGTTGATGGGTTCGGTTCGTGTCATGCAAATGTTGAATTAGATTTGGTCAGTGTGTTGGAATATGCATAATGCATATATAGTTGCATGGTGTGTAAGTTATAGTTGCATATAGTTTGAGGGTTCTATATATATTCACCACTAGTAGTGCTTGTAGCCAGCCACAACTATAGATTGTTCTCTTTACAATACTAATTGCTCAGTGTTCTCTTGCTTGCTATCTGGGTTATTGATGGCATGACTAGTAATAATAGCTATAGACTTCTAGTCTCCTTTTGGTTGGGATAAAAATATATATATATATATATATAGTGATCGTCTCAATCATGCTATAATCCCTAAAGGAAATTATGAAGGAGGATTAGTTGGGATTCATAATTTCTCTTGTTTGAGGCTTTATCTTGGGGGAAGGTTGCAGGAAACTCTTGTTATTCCTATTCTTTTTTTGAAATAAGACCTCAAAGCATTTCATGAGGTAATTAAATCCTCAATCAACACACAAAAATCTGACATTTGGAAGGATGACTTAGCTAGATCATTAGCCAACCTATTGGCAGGTCCCTATTATCAACTCCTGTTATCTTCGCATTAAACTATGTAAAAACTATCTTCATTATACTATGTGATTTTTTTTAGTCAAAAAATTTATTCATCCAAACCACAAGAAGTGAATGAGAAAATCCTTGAAAAGTAGTATAACAGTTGGTCCAATGAAGTAAACTGTGTGATTAAAACAACTGAATCAATATATTAATCGTTCGTTAAACTAACTGTTTGTCCTTTGAACAAATAAAATTTAAAGTCAACATGTTAACTATTGAACAATAGCTTGTTAGTAATTCAAATTTATATTTTAATCTCCGGAATGATAATTATTTTCCCCTTTCTTCATATCGCATTTGGAAATGCATTTGGGGTTTAAAGTCTTTGAATTGGGTTCATACCAAGTAAAACACTTTATACTCAAAATAATTCAAATTAGATTCCTAATATTCTCTCATTTCATTCAAAAAAATAACTCAAATTGAAAGCCAATCAAGTTAGATAATACTTCAGATTATTAACATTTTCACATTTAAAACTCTCGCCAGTGGTTCTTCTTAGCAGTGTGGATTTTCTATATTTCAACAGTTCGAACGTGAACCTCTTGGTTAAGATATTCAAAATTTACTGCGCCTGAAATTAATCTCTGTTTTATAGTTCAGACTCATCGCATCTCCTGGTGGAAATGGTAAAAAAAAACATTTAATACATGCTAACAGATTGTTCCTCGGCAAATTTCCAATGACCATCTGTTAACGACTGATGGAGAAAACATCGTTTGAATGTTTTTGGTCATACAGGCCTAAATTTGACCCCAAAAAAATGTATGATCAGACATTTTCAATGATCATCTATAATACGTTCACTTTGCAACTATAACTGGTCAACTGAATTGTATTTTTCTTTAAGACGTTTTATGATCCATATTAACTTCACTAATCTTGTTTCTTCTAAAATGTAACCTAACTAATCTTGTTCACTCTATAAACCCGACTACATGATTCTATATTTTGAAGAGTTAAAATTTAACTTTGTTAATATCTAAACCCCTAGAGGTGCCAATTGCCCATTTGGGATACGAAAAAAGGCCATACACCTAATCATATAAAATTAACAATAAATATATGTGATCACTATATATATATATATGTGTGTGTGTGTGTGTGAATGCCTCTATTCAATTGATTTTTATATGTGATTGCATTCACCTTATTATTTCTATTCACTCTAAGAAGATGGCTAAAGAAATTTTATGTTTTGAAGGTTCGAACTTACTACTTATTGAAGATTCAAACTTACGAATTTCATCAAAGTTCTTAAATCGCTGAAAGTTCCCATTAGGGAATACACTTAATCATATATAAACATGAAATTTCAGTTGACTAAAAACAAACAAAAAAGCTCAGGGTAATAGAATTCCATCATTTTTTTAACCAGAAATCCTTCCTACCAACAGCAGGCTGAGTATTTTGATTCCTAACAAAATTCAAACTACGAAAACAGAAGAAAGCACTTCTCATCAACACAACCAGCATTCTTCATCGATAAAGCCCCAAACTGTTCTAATTTCCAAAATCCATATTGGCAACTATTTACCTTGTTATTTACACTAATCCATCAAACTTTGCAATTTCACTATCATGCATGGATCTGCTCATAGGTCAACTCTCGGAGGGGAGGCATGTTCTTCATGGCAAAAAACACTATATGTGGAATCCCGTTACCATAAAAGACTCTCTGTGCAATAAGGTTGGGAGAATTGCTGCGACGAATAAACCTTCCAACGTTACCAAATTGAGTAGCATCAATTATGCATTTATCTCCGATGTTCCAGAAATACTCAGCCTTGACAGACCTCTGTTCAGCTTCCCTTCCATAAAGAAACTCCCCCACATACTCGCATATATATCTTCCTTTGGGAATATAATCTCTTGATCTCACACCCCATCCTCTTGATTCAGTCCTGAAAACTTCAAGTTGAAACTGTATACCACCTTGGCACACCCTGTTCCGGCAAGATTGAAGACACTTGCACATCGGTCCACACTCATAGATGGCAGACATTTCACTGACAATGCACTTGGGGTTATTATAGGGAATTTTTCCTCCATTCCTGGCTTTGCATGAACAATCTTCAGAATCAGAGCAACCATCCACGCAGTCACAGCAGTGTGGCCTGCATTGGTTATACATCTTTGGAGACTTTACATTGGAAATGTAACTGAACTGTGGGTGTCTCTCATAATTAACTGTGTTTACTACACCAATAGGCTTCTTCTCTTTGCCTTGAGACATATCATCCATAAGAAGAGGCTCTCTACGGGATGCATATCTACTTGGTTTCCTTCCTAGACTTGGTTGCCCCTCAATTCTTTTCAACCTAAATTGAAAGACAAGTCTTCCGGAGTCTCCTTTTTCCTGCCAATACTCGTCCACCTTGTATAAGCCATCATACACATAGAATAATGCGCACTAGCAACAATACTTGTTGCCAGAATAATGCCACCCTCTTTCATGTAATCAATTCCGTGGGGGAACCTTTTATGAAGGCCAATCAAATCAAGTTCAGCCCTGTATTGAAATTTGTCTCCAATCTCAATTCCAGAGATAGCTCCTATCTTCCTGCTTGTGTTAAGCCCAAGGCCTTCTTTTTTAAGTTCCATTGCCGCCCTAATGTGAAGGCTCATTCCCGAACTTGCTTCTCTTTTCCTTGACAGCTCGTCAAGTCTACAATGGTACAAGTCCAGTACCTTCTTCACTTGTTCACGACTGCCAAGCATGCCAGAAGACTCCCCAAGAACAGTATCACCTATTCCAATTTCTCCCAAATTCAACATAGCTGGTCTCCTTTGCGGGGGAAAAAAATTGTAAACTAATATCTAATCTTGCTCTCTTCAGTGTTCATGGACTTAAGCACAAATCCAGCAGCAGAGCTACAGGTATAATAATTCCACAGAAAATACATTAACTAAACCAAAGGAGGGGGGAAAAGGATGTAGCAGGCACATATTGCCAAGACTAATTCAGTTTCAGAAACCAGAAATTCACCAGGCACATACAAAGAAACAAATGAACAACAAACCAAAACAAAGTTAATAAACTGAGCATGTTCGAAAAATTACGATTTAATTGCATGCTCTAATACAAATGCGAATCTAATTCTGAAAGTGTCAATAAAAGTAATGATGAGGATAGAAGGATCAAATTTCTACTGCTGCTAAAAACAGGCGATCTTTGGCCTCTGTTAACAACTACGTTAACACTAACCAAATCACAAAACTACAAAATTAGTTTATGTTTTCTTCGAACAAGACAATGTAACCAAAGAAAAATAACATTAATTTACGAGTAGAAGCCAAATAAATCCACATTTTACCAGAAAACTCAACAACTGGATTCACCTCCAGGGTTTATCTTTCGTTTCGTGAAGAAAAAAGATCTCACATGTTACACCTTCATCAAACAAATAATCAGCGTAATGACGAAAAAAAACAAACAAACAAGTCAATAATTTAAGCGGTTCAAAAATGTATGGAGTGATACGATTAAACACAATCAAACAAATTTCCATCTCACTTAACAAGTACTGTTACTTAAAACCAGGACTACTACTGCAACATCAAGAAACAACGTGAAGTATTAGAAAACGATGCACAAACAGAGAATAGTAAAAGCAGTAGCGAAAATGAAAAGGCTAGGGTTAAGAAAATGAAAAACCTCAAGAAGAAGAAGAAGAAGGAAGGAAGAAGACGAAGCGTTGTGCTGGGAACTTGAGGGAGTGAAAGGAGCGGAGCAAACAGATACTGGAAATGAAATGGTTACGTATGGACATGTCTATAATAACACATTCCTATTTCCTACAAGCTACAACCGCCTTCGCCATCTACAAGAAATGACAGTATGTCACTGTTACTGCAAATGGTTACTCCCTAATCACCGACTTTTTTACTCATAAATCCATTTTAAATAAAATTTAGTTTTCTTTTCTTCTGACCGAAGTAGCATAAAAATGAATATATTTTCTGTTCTTGCAAGGTCCAATTGACCGACTTATATTAAATGTAAAGCAATAGTTTATAAATTGTAAAACTTATAAATATTAGTATAATTTTTTAAGAGAATTTTGTTGTATGGAATATTATATATATGATCTCAACAAAATAGTTCGTAAAAGGCAAATAGACTTTCAAGTGACGTTTTAAAAAAAAAGCATGCAAAAGATTACTTATGTGTCATGTTTATTCTTTTTTATTGATTTTTTTTATGACTTTACTTTTTTTTATAATATTAATAATGACATTAATTTCATAGTTATTAATACATAATAAATATGGAAGTTCAAAAGAGGGCCAATGATTTTAAATAATTCAATTATTTACAATTATTTTTCATTAAATGTTTTATTTATTGCATAAGGGTTTTTTTATTGATAGAAGAAGAGTTGTTTATTAATTTTTTTAATTTCATAATAATTTATAATTTTAAGTAATTCTCATAATAATTAATGTATGATAATATTTTTTTAATAATAAAAAATCAATTAGACAACAATATAAAAAAATAAAAATTTCTGATTACACTAAATTGATTTTGGGGCGAAATTCAGAGAATTCTGGGTAAGTATTTTGTAGATTTTTTGACTTACTATATAGTTTCTTCTTGTAGATGAAGATTTACTATACACTCTTCTTTACTTTTTGTTGATTTAGTAATAAAATATTAATTAATCAATTGATAAAGTAAATCAAATTCAAATTTTAAAATAAATAATAGAGATAAATTAAATTAAATAATATTTTTTTGAGAGCCATTATAATGAGGTTAGGACATGATCTTATGAAAGTTGATAACACATTTCCTCTACAATATTACTCTTTATTCAATTTTTTATTTTGTTAACTCTTATAAAACAATTCACTGACATTGCGCAAAAAAAAAGCATTTCACTAATAATGAGTAGTAAAAAATGAGTGATAGAAAATAATGAAATACATAGGAAAGAGGAAATTTCATTTGTGACAAATCAAAAGGAGATTCATTTACCTTTTTTAAAAAGTCATTTTGCTGGCTAAATATAGAGTGTCAAACTCACTCTCTCATCTTTTTTTTTGAAATAGATGGTAGAATAAAAAATGTATTGGAGATAAAAATTTGGAAAATAACTCTTTGTTTTAAGTAGGACTGGGCACCGAATAGAACCGATTAATTGGGCTAGGTGCCTTATTTAGCCCATCCATTCAAAAGGCTGACAAGCGCATGCTATTTTTTTTTTTAAAAATAGGAATATTCTATATTTTTATCAAAATATAATCTAATATATATTTTATTATATAAATTATATTTTAATAAATATTAAATAATTATTAAATTTATAATTAATATTATTTTTATTAATTTATAACACATATATATCAAATTAATATTAATATATTATATATATAATATTAAAAAATTATATATATTATATATATACGGGCCGGGTCATTTCATAAATCCTGGTCCAATCCTATTTTATTTAAAAAAAAATCAGTCTGGCCCGCAGGCCAAATACTAATAACCCAACTCGTAAATTTATCCGAACCGAACTAAAACCGGCTCACAGACTATACTAAAATGCTTAGCCCTAATTGTAAGAGGAATGCTATAAGATATGGTAAATGAATGGACCAATAGGAGGATGAATTTGACTATTTAAAGTGTATAAGAAAGTAACAAAATGGACCAGTAAGAGTGAGAATTCATAGTGAGCTTTATTGTAAAGAAAATTATTACTTTTAATGTTCCATAATAATAATAATAATAAGCATTAACAATTTTTTTACAAAAAATAAGAAATAATAATTTTAGTAGTTAAATTCATTTAATTATATAAGTTTTGTGTTTATACTTTTTGATAAATGTGTTGATAATTAATAAATTAAATAAAAAATGATTAAATAAATACATTATTATATATTTATTAATAATAAATGTAATATAAAAAGTGTATATTTTTTAAACAATTAAAATAAAAAAATGTTTATTATTATGAAACAGAAAAAAGTAATTTAAAAAGAGTATTACAAATGCTGTAGAGCACACTTATAAAATTAATGATTTCAAATATTTTTTTAAATCTGTGAAAAAAAAACAAAAAGATGTGTCATTTTAGGACGGGAAACAAGCAGGCAATTTCGTATGGGAATATAATTTAAATGATCTCATCATATACAACTACCAGGAAATGCATAATCGATGATTATTGACAATCACGTAGTAAGACGGTTATAAATTTGGCTTTAATGTGGTGCCCCGTAATCTACAGATAGTGACGACATAGAATAGTAGTAATAGTATTGATACGAATATAATCGCACTATTTTCTTACCAGGGCACAGGGTAAGTTTACAGTAACTTGATGAAACTTAAATAGGGTACATGGTAAGTTTATATTAACTTCATTGATAAAACCTAAATAGGACAATTATGAGGTCTATAATTGTGTTTAGGTCCTCTTCCATCCCAAACTATTAGGACTTGTTCTTTGGAGGGTTACATTTTGTTACTTCATATTCGTTACACACAAACAAGTAAATATTCGTTACATCAATAGGGGCGTCTTAATAAGTACACCCAATATGATTAACATCACTGCTTGTAATTTACCAAATGAACACAAAATTTGAGTAATTTGCATAAATTATTCAAAATACATGACAATTTTAGCGTTATAATATTTACTGTATAGCTGTCATGTAAAGTTGTATAAAGAAAGACTATATGAAGTATTGGAACTTTGACACAAGGGGGAAAAGTAAAAGGCTATTTTGCTGTTGAAAATATTCCCTTTATTTGTTTGGCTACCTTATATATAATCAACCCATTTAAAGAATGTGTAACAAAAATCAATGAAGAGACAAATATTCTACTTCTAGAAATTTTAAAGTTAAGGATCAACTACTAGTTTACCTTCTGATAGGTGGTCCAGCGAAAAAATGAGCAATGTTCTATGGCAGACTCAAGTTCGAGACTCACCATTGTCTTCTTAGGCGCCTCCGAATATCTCTTTGGGTGTATCTCTCCGTGGGCTCTTAGCAGGTGTCGTGGTGAGTAGACCTCGGTTACCATCGAGTAATTGTCTATATGGTCACTTCCAGTAGGAAGGTATCCATCCTCGGTAGCCCCCGACTCTCCTTTTTTCCAAAAAAAAAAGGATCAACTACTAGTTTGTTTGGAAATATATGGACCCCAAAGGGTTATTTTTTTGCCGGGAAAGAAAAGTTGCTAAAATGTTCTCCTGTGTTCCAGGAGCATACATCTGATGGAATATTTACAAAATAGATCAACATAAATTACATCATTCTTAACATGTTTAGTATTCTATTGGCTGATGACCCCAAAGGTTATTAGACAGACCAAATAACAAGAGTATAAATAAAAGGGATTTATGTAAAGTGCAGCAAGCATATTGTGATCCTGCATTTTATTTCTAATTGGCTTGCTTTCTGTAACCTACAACAAACCAATGCTACTGGCCTCCAACACACACACCCCCATAAAATAAAAGGACTATACAGCCATTCCATATCTCATCGTAAAGCATGAAATTTACCATCAATTCCATTCCAAAGAGACAGCATCATATTATGACACCACAAACACAATGTTCTTCTACTTCATTAGAACTAGAGACAGCACAGAAATTTAAACAAAAAAAGAAGTACCATAGGTTGCAATGGAGTGGATTAAAAAAAAGCGAAATTAAGAATAGGGAAGGACAATTGATTACAAAACAAGGCAAGGAACAAAAATGTCCATTCAAAAAACCAACACTGGGCATTTAGATTGTCATTGTCTCCATCAACACCCCTATTTCTAAGAGTTTAAAATCTTATTCTTGTATCCAATTGTCAACTCCTCCAATGGTGGTATGTTCCTTATAGCAAATAGCATAATGTGAGGTTCATCTTCATGACTAATACTGATTTTTTGGCCATAGAGTTTAGGAGAACAACTGTTATTGATAAATCTCCCCACATGTGCATACCTACTCACATCCATGGTAACATCATTAATTTCTTCTTGCTTTTCCTTGCCAAGAAACCCTTTTCTTGCTACATACTTGCATACAAAGCTTCCTTTTGGAATGTAAGATTTTGATCTAACACCATACCTGGAAAAATTATTTTTGAATATTTCAAGCTCAGCTCGAGTTCCACGTTGGCTCACCCTGTTTATGCAAGAAAGTGAACACTTGCAAGAAGGTCCACACTCATAGATCAATGGCATTTTTCTTACAAGACATTCATCATAATCGTATTGCATTTTCCCACCATTCCTTACTTTGCACGAGCAATCTTCAAATTCAGAGCACCCATTAACACAATCACAACCGCTGCTTGTCTTACTTTCAGAGCTTAAGAACGATGATCTCTTAATATCTTGTGCAAGCTTTTTGAGGGTTGACAACTCTCCTTCATTACCATTGAAGATTTTCTCCGATACACTTGTAATGTGTTTAGATATTTTTTGTTGTCCTGAAACTTTTCTCAGCAAGAATTTGTAAACAAGCTTACCGAATTCTCCTCTATCTTTCCAATAAGTTTCCACCAAGTACAAGCCTTCATAAACGTAAACACACTTTTGTCGATGGCTGTCTTTGCAACGAATAACTCTCACTGGTGTTTTCTGTTCTATGCTGTTCCTCAAAGCAAGATTACCTCGTTCAAGCTTTTGATCTTTGAGCAGACGACAATTTCGAACTTGAGGATTTCCACCTTCACCTATATAAACTAAAACATCAGATGCCTTCATTTCGTTGGCATAACGACTAGTTGCCACCACAATTGTTGCCAACATGATGCCATGCCGTACGAGATAATCTATTCCACAAAATCGTCGATGGTGAAGACCTACTATCTGTAATTCCGCCTTAGATTGAAATTCATCATCAATCTCGACTCCAGGAACAGATCCTAAGCACTTGTTGGCGTTGAGCCATTTTCCCTTCCTTCTAAGAATATTTGCAGCAGTTGTATAGCTACAACTCCTCTCTAGTCTTGGCTTGGCTTTGTTTTCTTGTTGAAGCTTCCATAATGTTTCTCGAAATAATTCAAGAGTTGCCTTTACTCTGTAACGAATGCCTCTATCACACCATTTCTGATATCTTACCCCCCATCCATCACCATAGTTATTATTATCTATTTTAAGATCTTCCGATGGCTCACTATCTACATTTGAGTTTTTCTCCTTTAAAACACCATCCTCTGCAGTTAAACACCGTTTGTGCATGCTTGAAGACTCCCCAACAGCAGTATCACCTTGCTCGTTAACTGACATCTAGTCTTGCTCTCTTCAATGTTCATGGACCTAAGCACACATCCAGCAGCAGAGCTACAGTTATATTCACACAAATACAATAACTAAACTGAGGGAAAAGGGGGGGGGTAGCGGGCACATATTGTGAAGACATAATTGAGTCTCAGAAATCAGAAATCCATCAAACATTTTAAAAGAAACAAATGAACAACAAACCAAAGCAAGTTATGAAAACTTAGCATGCCCTAAAAATTACTAGTTAATTGCACACTCTAATAAAAACGCCAAACTTAATAATCACCGACTTATTTACTGACAATTCATTAATCAAAAGTAAAATAGAAGCTTTCTTTTAATTTTTATTAACACCAACTTACCAAAAATGTAAGTTTGTCACCGACGTATCACTGTGCTTCTATAAGTTTTACAATTCCAACTCGCTTTGCATTTAATGAAATTACCAGTCAATTAGTTTGTCAATTGCAAATTACTCCAAACACAATTTTTAAAGAGAATATAATTAGATTTTATACACTGGAAAAAACGCTGTTAGATGCCAAATTTATCAGTAAGCCAATTATTTTTACTCATGAAGAAAGTCATTTGGGTTAGCTAATATAACTAGTTTAGAAGTCCGTGCGGTTCACGGACATAATATTTTATTTTATTTATTTTATAATTAATAAAAATAATTTAAATTTTAATTAAATTTAAATTATATAAAATAAATAATACATGTAATTATAAAATTTAATTATTAACATATAAGAATTATAAAACAATTATGATTGATAGTTTTTATATGTCATTTTTTATTCGGTATACATATTAAGTAGATTATAATTTTATAAATAATTTTTTCGTTATGTTAATTCCATCAATTGATCTTAAGTTAGATTGAAGAACATTTTTTTTCGTATTTGTATATTTAAATTTTTATTTTATATAATTGATAATGAATAAATTTTTTTGAAGCATTACTTTTTTTTCTATTAAATAAAATAGTTTAGAAAAAAAATAATATAATTTTTTAATATTTTTTATTGTAGAATGCATATATATAAAATAACTTATACTGATTAAAATTTATCTAATGATAATAGTAACAATCAATAGTGGTTTGTAATTTTATCTTGAAATTGTGAATTATTTCTTATGATGAATTTAAAAATATCTTATTTATTTTATTTAAAATATTATTTAACCTATAAATTTTTACAAAATTAAAAATTAAATATAAAATTAAAACTAACATGTCTCTTGAATATTAAATGAATGTAGCTCACCTTAATGAATTAATAAATTTATACATAATAAAGTACATTTGATGTGTTTAATAAATATTAATTAAATTAATTATATAATTTATAAATTATCATAAAATTCAAAACATTAATGGAGAAATTTTAGAGTGTCTTTTAATCTTATTTTTTGATTGAATTCATATATTGTATATAATATGATGATTAATCTTAAATTCTGATACATTTCAAAGTATTAATTTCAAATATTACAAAATATTTTTTAAAAAATATTCTAAGACACCTTTAGGTGTTCGACGTTTTCAATATCTTAATAATTCGAATGAAACATTTGTTGTAATATCACGTCCGTTCCGGTAAGGATTTGCTAAATTGGATGATGATTTGATGTTGATCTTGGTTAGTGAATGTATCTTTCGGGGTTCTAGGAATTGGGAAACCTTGGGAATGGTTCAGAAGGAGTTCGAGAGTGAGAGACGTCAAATATGGAAGCTATAAGGGTCAATACATAAGTTGGTGTTTGGTCGAGACGTGCGTTATCTGGAATTGAGGGGAAGATGATCAACGTACGTCAATATTGATCATGACGTATGTTGAGTTGAGGTGCAACGTACGTCGACGATGTGAGACGTACGTTCTGATCGAAGTAGACGCCTTTAAAGCACGCATCAACCTGTTTTCCCTCATTTATTTCACTCCTCTCTCACTCAAATCTCTCTCAACTTGTCCGAGATCTTCCCACATTGTTTGTCCATCATTTAGAATCATTTTAAGAGGTAAGATTACATATATTCCTTGGATTTAACTTCTCTTTCATGCATTGATTCATAAAATCAGTTTTTGGGCAAAATTGCTAGGGTTCGGATTTTCTAATGATTTTAAGTTAATGGATGCTTAGGGTTGTTAGATGATACTTCATTGAGGTTAAAGGAACATGATTTGAGCTTTGAATCAACAAATTTGATGAATTATTTTGTGGGCTATGGTTTTGAACAATTTTGATGATTTTTGGAACGATTTGGAGTTTATTTGATAGAATTGATGATTGATTAATGTTCCTGAAGGTTTTTGGGAACAATGTGTAGGATTGGTAACATCGGGTATTGATCAAATCGAAAGTTCAGTAGTTTTGAGAATGAAACTTTATGTTTTCTTATTTTTGTAATTTTCGGGAAGTTGAGGTCAGATTTGTAATTTTA
>CAODLS012901722.1:0-12037 GCA_948243855.1 Flueggea neowawraea
TGCGTGAAATTCAAAACAAACATCCTCTGAACTGAAATCTTCGTTTTGTCTTGTATGTCTAACATACATGACTTCTGATGTCTCATGTACGTGTGGCTTCATGCCTTTAAGTGATTCAAGACTTCAATTTTCCCGCTTTAATTTCGATCATATTTCACGTACTTTTGATACCTCTCACGTACGTGACATTCTCTGACGCACGTGAACATTGTCTAATGTACGTGATGATCACTTCTTCTATCATCCAGTAGCTTCTGTTTCAGGTCACGGTCGAACTCACGTACTTTAGACTAATCTAACATACGTGACATGCACACACGTATGTGACTTTGGACATACGTACGTGGATCATCATCAAGTCAAATTTCGCAGTTTGTTCATCATCAAAACTTAGAGAAATCTCAATGCTGACCACCCTTGGTCCAATAGAAGGTTTAAAAGAAACATAGTGGTGATCAATTTGGTTCATTGAATAATCACCAAGAAAAAGGTTAAAGACCAACTCATCAGAATCCTTCAAAGAAGAAGGTCAAGTTAAGGGTCGAGTGCTACAATCGTTGAAAAAAAGGCCTTTTCTCGTGTTTGCACCAACCCAAAGAAGGTAGAATCCCTTTATAATATTGAATAGAATTTGTGTTTTGAGTTCTGTACTCTTAACTGAATTTAATCCTTTATGGACTATGGAATTAGGAGCCATAAACCATGTACCAAAAGACCAGAGCATTTTTGTGGAATTTTTTAGAATTCCAAGTAGAGCAAGATGGATTTATGTAGCCAATAATGTGAGGGAAAGGAATAGGCACTAGCAGGTTGTGTATGTGAGGTGGTCGAATACTTTACCTATATGATGTTTTGTATGCTCCAAACATTAGATGGAATATTGTTTTTGTTCTTGTTCTTTTGGATGTAGGCTTTGGCTTAAACTGTCATGGTATTGTTGTTGAATTGTTTTTAGAAACAATTTATTACTGTCATGGTTATATGCTTGATGGTTTTATGATATTATGTGGACTATTTTGGAAATAGTAGTGAACCTAATACTAACCGTTCCCTGATGATCGCATCCTTCATGGATGAAAATGCAAATATATCACATGAAATATTTGGCCATATGGGGCAACATAGGATGGATAGATTAACCAAGAGAGGGATGTTAGGTCAACTCTATAAGGTTAGTCTTCCCACATGTGAAAGCTACCTAGAAGGAAAAATGTTGAGATTACCACTTAGAAAGGCCAATAGAGCCGGAACTTCGTTGCAATTAATACACTCCGACATATTTGGCCTGATGAATATCAGGGTAAAACATGGAGGTGTTTATTTCATCATGTTTATAAATGATTTTACTCAATTAAGTCATATTTATTTGATTTCTTATAAGTTCAAGGCGTTAGTATGCTTTATGAAATATGTTAACCTTGTTGAGAATAAATTAAACTTGAAAATTAAAGCGTTAAAAACTGATAAAGGTCGAGAGTACTTGACAAAACAATTTAAGTCGCTATGTGATGGAAAAGGAATTTATAAATAACTAACAATTCCATGTGCTCCTCAACAAAATGGTGTTGCAAAGAGATGAAGCTGAACATTATTGGAAATGATTAGGTCCATGATGGCAGAGGCTAAGTTGCCCGTCTCGTTTTGGGTGATGCGTTATTAACGGCTGCTTATATACTCAATAAAGTACCCTTCACGTCTATGGAATCTATCCCATATGAGTTATGGATTGGTAAAAAGCCTCATCTTACAGATTGAACCCTTTCTTATGTTCACAATTCCTCTCACAAATATTAAAAAATAGGTCCAAGGCTAAGAGGGGTATTTTTGTAAGATACTTTGAACACTCAATAGGCTCTATGTTCATAGGTGATCAAGTAAGTGGGAGTGTTACCGAGTTTGATCCTTGGAATGGCACATTCTTTGAGAATGAATATCCAAGTAAGGGAGAGTTAAACTAAAATTTAACTCTCTATGAGACTAGGCGTCAAGATGATCTTGCTAGTGAAGATCATGCTATTTTTGTTCCTGAGAATACACAAGATGTGCTTAATTCAAGTGGGAGTAACATGAATGAAACAGAATTAGTTTCACAATTAGCTTAACTAAGGCATAGTAGTTGAAGTAATTTACCTTGACGATGTTTAAAAATTGAGTGGGAAGCATTGCTTGTTACACCACAAGATGAGGAAGTGCCTAGATTAGTTTTTGAAGAACGTTTCGGTCCTAATAAGCATGAATGGATGATTGCAATAAGAGATGAACTTGACTCAACGGGAACCAACTATGTTTGGGAATTGGTTGTTGTTCCACAAAGGTGAAAAGTAATTAAGAACAAGTGGATTCTAATGATTAAACAAAATGCTGACATGACCATACAGAAATGTAAGGGTTGCCTTATAGCGAAAGGATATACCCAACAATATGGAATAGATTATGAGGAAACATTTTCCCCTATTGTGAGGTTTTCTTCTATTCACTTAATTATAGCTATCATTGCAAGTTTAGAATTGGAATTACACCAGATGGATGTAAAAACAATATTTCTAAATGGTCAACTAGAAAAAAGAGATTTATATGGCTTTGGTTTCATTGACAAAGGCAAAGAGCACAAAGTGTGTAGGCTCAAGAAATCCCTTTATGGTCTGAAGTGGCCTTTCAAACTATAATATATCGTCCGTTCTGACCGAAATTAGATGGTATTCAATCTAGACTTTAGGGAAATTCGAGGTTTTGAGGTGTTAACCTTGATCAAGAATGTTATGAGGTGGTGTTGTGTGTGCAAGTCACATTGAAGGTCATCTATGTGCATTGAGGATAGTTCTACGCGCATAGATTGCTGTCAGAAGGTCATCTACATGTGCTGGAGTAGGTTCAACACGTGTAGATCAATGTCTGGGTCAGACCGTGAATGTGCTTGTGCACGTCTGCATGCATCTGTGCACTTTGAATGTCATTCAGACTTGAATAGTGAGCGAGCATAGTGATCTACGTGCATAGCACATGGTAGAACACACATTGATTTTAGATATGAGGGTGGAAAGTCATCAAATCCTCCATCTGCGTACGCTGAAGCCTCGTCTAAACACCCAGCTCCTTGTTCAATGCACGTAGAACTAAGCACAATGCACGTAGATGTGCTAGGTCTGGGCGACTTAAGTGAAATGTCACGTTTCAGTTCTGAGGGTCTATAAATACACCCACCCATTACTCTCTTCTGTCATAACTCATCTCAACCACTGAAATTACTATCTCATCTACTTCTGCACTTTCCATCACTCCCCAGTACTTCCATTTCCATTCTTAAGGTAAGAATCATCTTGAATCTCTTCTTTTCTTTCTTATTTCGCCACATTTATTCATCTAGGATTTTGAGCGAATATTGGGGTTTTGTTTAGATCTTCCTTTTCTATTGTAAAGGAAGTTAGGTATGGGTAGATTATGGTTGACTAAGGTTGTAACCATGAGATTCTAGCTTCTGTTTTAAGAAATTTCGTGTTTGAACAAAATGGGTTTACTCTGAACTAAGGTTCCAGATTTTGGTGGATGTTTCATCAGATCTGGAGTTGTTTCTGATGTATTATGATGGATTGGATTTAGAAATACTTGGATATTGAGTTGAGTGTCGAGATTTGATGATTTGTGTCTATGGGTTAAGAAATCTGAATTTGATGGTTGAGATTCTTGATGATTTTGAGGCTATTTATAGGATCTGAGGCTACATCCTTGCTTAGGAGGCTGTTTGCAGCCAATGTGGGTGATTGTTCAGTCGGGTATGGATCGAATTGAGAGTTTGAGTATTTTTGGCATAAGTTCTCGGCGACGCCTAGGGTTAGATGGCATTTGCATTGCATGTATATATTCAGTACTGCCATAGTACCATACCATATCTTGATGCTTGTTGCATTGTATCTGTTACAGCTTCGTGTGCCTGCCAGCACGAGCAGCCACCCACTAGCGGTGTTTGACTGGGTCCTCAGCTTTGGATACCAGGTGAGTGAAATGGAAGCTTCAGACATATAGGCTGTGTTTTCAAAATTAAGTATGTTATTTTGATATTTCTGGCTATGATATGAATGGACTAATAATTATTGGCTTAATTAATAATCGGGATTATGTAATTATTAATAACTAATGTTTTGCTATGAAAATCTAAAGTATATATTGGTATATATATACAAGAGTATTTTATATAAGATGGAATAAAGGAAAATATGATGCATAATTGGCTGTGCAATATTTTGTATAAAACACTTTGATTTGGAAACACCTAGCTATTGGGTACGTAGCCTTTGGTATACTAATGCTTTGTCAAAGCCCTAGTTACTAGGGTAATAGGATAACTGTATATCCGGCCAGATATATGTGTTTATTGAGCAGTTAGGTGGCGGAGTCCACACTGCTATTATGGATATTGATACTAGTCTCGTACTATATATATATATATATATATATATATATACTATCTGAATGCGTGGTGTATGATCTGAATGCGAACGTTTTTGGTAAAACGAATTTTAGAAAATTTTTACTATATGGTATCTATGTATAGGTGCGGTATTTTTAAAGGGTTTTCAAAACAGTCTTGTGAGGCATGTATGAGGCGATCTGGAGTGTTGTTTCATCAATAGGAATTCTTAATCCTTTTTCTTCTATTGTCTATGTTAAACCTCTTTTATTGGTGACATTTTGGATGCTCAGCATCTGATTTATACCTCGATCCTAGTGAGGCGCTTCTTCTCTCTAGTGAGTGCTCATCGTTCAGACTCTACTTTTGTTCAGTCCTTAGAGCTCCACATCGGGCTACTGTTAGGATACTGGACTACACATTTTGTATTTTGGGATACCTCTGATGATTTTATACTTTCACCGATATTTTTCTATATTGTATATATATACATAGACTTATATATATATGGTTTTCTTTCATTTATAAACATTTTATATTTATAAACGTTTTCAATAAATATTTGGATAAGTTGGCTAGATTGTCTTTACACTGAGGCTTGTGCGATATGAGATGGGCTCCCAATGACGGTTCGCCTCGTACGCCGGTCACGGTCCCGACTATGGGTTGTGATACAGACAGTGGTAGTTGGTTTCATCAGGCAATCATTTTACATAATTTCATTATGATTAATAAAGACCACTTTGTATATGTCAAGAGGTCCAAAGATAAGTTTGTGATCTTATCTCTTTATGTGGACGACATATTAGTAGTTGGGAATGATTTACAATACTTTAATGCTAAGGAATGGTTTTCCTCTAACCTTAAGATGAAGGATATGGGCGAGGTTGTATATATTCTTGGCGTTAAGATCACAAGAGATTGTTTAAGGAAGTTATTAGTTCTTTCACAAGAGCCATACATTAAAAAAATACTTCAACGTTTCAACGTTTCAATATGCAAGGTTGCAGGCCTTTTGATACTCCTATGGCGAAAGGTGATGGTCTTAATGAAAAGAACTGCCTAAGACTGGAGAGGAAGTGGAAGAAATGAAGATTGTTCCTTATGCTAGTAGCGTGGTAAGCCTTATATGTGCAATAATGTATATAAGGCCATATATATGCCATGCTATTGACATAATGAGCAGATACCAATCTAATTATGGACAAGACCACTGAAAAACTATCAAAAGAATAATGAAATACTTGAAGAGTACGTTGGACTATTCATTGTGTTATCAGGGTGGTGATCTACTCCTTGAAAGCTATAATGATGTAGATCATGGAGGTCATTTGGATGGTAGAAAATCAACATCTGTATTTGTCTTCTTACTTGGAAATGGAACCATTTCTTGGAGCCGTGGAAGTTGAATTTGTGTGGCTTTCATCAACTATACAAGAAGGTGTTTGGCTTAGGAGATTTTTGAATAGTTTGGGAGTTGTGAAAGATGTGCCTAACTCTATGTTGGTGAATCTTAATAGTCAAGCAACAATTGCATATACGAAAGACCCTGAGTATCATTCAAAAACCAAGCAGATAAACATCAAGTATAACTTTGTAAAAGATATGGTTGCATGAAAGGAAATTAACGTATAGTATGTACGTACACATAAGATGATAGTAGATCTGTTTACCAAGCCAATAGAAAAGACATGTTCATTGAACATGTAAGGGCTTTGGGGTTATGCAGGTTGTAATGGAATGTTGTAACATTTTGTGAACAATGTTTAATATACTTTTTTTTCCCTTTAACGTTCACTCTGTTAATAGTAAATGCCTATTGTGTTTAGTGCACAAATTGATACTGTCCATTTACACACTTACATTCAATGCTTTACGCGTTGTGAATACTTAGTGCATTGTACGCATATGTTTAGTGCATGTAGATGTTGTGTGTCCTGTTGTGAAGTATGCTAGGCAAATGATTTGCCCTCTCATACAGGAAATCGACTTTATGACTTTGTATGCATAGGGATTAGATAGTTCTAAGTTTAACCAATTATGAGAGCTCGGTCTTAGAACAAAATCGTCTTAATTAGAATCAAGATGAGGTTTTTTTTTTGTAAGAATCTATGACCGAAGGTGAGTTATCCCATATTTCACCTTATCTATCTGAAATTCCAGGTGGAAGTCCTGTGTTGAAAAAGAGTAAAGTCGAGGACTTAAGTGAGATGCTTAGTGTATCTAAACTATCACCTCTACGGTTTTAAATATTAAGTTGGCATACGCTCCATGGGGAAAGTAGTTAAATATCGTAACGTGTATTTCATACTACTCGTGAATAAATTAGCCAATGAGGGTAATGGAAGAAAGATCTTTACTTCTTAATTGTGTGAGACCCTAAGGAAATTATAGTATCAAAGGAGTACCCTTATGACCTATTCTGGTTCTTAAAGCTCTAGTTTGATGTAAGCTATCTTAGTGTGTCGTTAAAGGACTTTGGATGATTCGGTCTACTGGAGCATATCTAGAAAAGCAGTTGGATTAAAGATGAATAGTTATCAAAAAAGAAGGAAGACCATCTAAGTATCACATTTGGTTGTATTCATCGGTATACCATTTATATTTTGTTTGTCAAAATATGAATATGAATACAAAGCATGATTAAATGAAAATAGATATCTAGATATACTTAAATGTGATTTGATAGATTTGGGTTATTACATACATGCTCTACCCATATAGGGATTATTATATGCTCCTAAACGACATATAAGTAAGATGCTCTCATGAAGAATGCCGGTCCCTTGACCCATTTGCCAATATGAATTTTGCAAAGAGAAGAGAGAGGGGAGTTGACATGATTTGATTTTGAACCCATCATGTATGAGTTGGTTTATGTGGTTGGTTTTTTCCATTCATGATGGTTCAACCATGGGTTTGTTTGGCCCAACCAAGAACCAAACCAAAAGAACGCTCGCATGTCTTGCATTTAAAAGAGCTCAATAACACTTGTCTTTTTATATAGGTGCGTGAAAGTCAAATGTTGAAGAATTGGAGAGTGCGTGTATACATGCTTGGTCTTAAATAAAGAAAGAGAAGATGACCAAACTGGGCCGTCTTAAGGATCTTAATGGCCCTAGTGAAAATTATTTTGTCCTCTCTATAAATAAACATAAATAATTCTTATTTATTTAAAAATTTATTTTTAAATACTTTCTAATTTTTCACCTCACTTGGTTAAGTTTCTTCATGATAAACAATTATCAAACAAGTGAAGATAAAAAAAATTACAATTATTATAGTATTTAAAAACACATAAATAATAAAACAAACTTATAAGAACAAATTCTAATATAATTAATTAGAAAATCGGGTAACCATTTGTTGTTTAAAGGTATTAGGCAAATTAAATAGATGTAAGTTTATAGAATTTTTTTTGATAAGTAGGTTATGTTCTTTTTTTTAGCTTATAAATAATTTATATTCAAATCTCTCTGAACTATTTCATTGTTAATTTTTATGCTCAAATACAATTCTAACAGTAGGCTCGCATGAATAATCCCAAAACCAAACTAAATAAAATTAATCACAATAATAAACATTAGAATAAATTAATATTGTAATGAAAAACGCATAAACTGTAAACAATAATGCTTATAATAGAAAAATTGATGAAATATAGAAAACAGAAAAAAAAAAAAAAAACCCTTAGCTTGAGAAAGGGCCTATCACCACTAAACTGTTGTTTTGATGAGGAAGAAAGAGAAAGGGTGCTTTTTTCAAGTAGACTTGTGGTAGACTGGTAATTAATTAGGGCTTGTTTGGAACTCTATAGTATATAGCATATGTAGTATTTTTTGTATAACTAATTTTATAAAAAAAACTAGTTACTATTCTACTTTTTTACTATTTACTTACAATTAATCATTATCAAACCTATAAAATATACTATATACTACTATTTACCAAATAAGTTTTAAATAAGATTTTTTCTTGATAAAAAAAAAAAGAACTACTAGGGTTTTTTCAACCGTATTGGGCTTTTTTTGATCTTCTATCACATAATGTTGGGCCCTCTTTTATTTCTTTTTCAAAAAAATTTAACATTTATACTAAATTAAATTTATATAAATGTTAAATTTTGATAAATGCCAAGCTAGTTTTCAAACATAAAAAATGTCAGATAAGACAAATTAAATTTGAAAAATGTCATTTTAGCAAAAAATCGTCATATTTTAGTGAAAAATTGCTTTTTTGTGAAAAAAATAAATTTCAATGGAGAAAAAATTTGATCTTTCAGAGTATATCCGGTAATTTTCAAATGTATCCAAGTGTATCTATATGTCTCTAAATATTTCCAAATAACAATTTTCTTATATAAAATTTGATTTAATATTTTTAAATATAATATTTTTAAAATTAAACGCCTTAAAATTACAATTTTTAATATAATTTTTACAATTTTTTGATAGTCTCCAAAATGTATCAAAATCTTAATTTTTTATATAACTTTTTAATAGTATCCAAAATTAAATTTTTATATAATTTTTAAGTATCCAAATGTTTTTGAATGTATCTGCGAGTATCCAAATATCCGTCCCTACAAAAAATCAAAATAATTCAAAAAATTCATCCCTACAAAAAATTAGTTTCAACAAAAATAATTAAAATT
This sequence comes from Flueggea neowawraea, assembly GCA_948243855.1. NCBI lineage: Eukaryota > Viridiplantae > Streptophyta > Magnoliopsida > Malpighiales > Phyllanthaceae > Flueggea > Flueggea neowawraea. Next base: position 9,060 of record CAODLS012901722.1, read on the forward strand.
GAAAAAATAAGGTGAATAAATACAATTTTTAAAATATTTTTTCACATTAAATAATGAATAACAAAGACTCTTTTGATTTTTTTAAAACCAAGGGCATTTACGTAATTTTCAAAAAGTAAAAAAAGCACCACCGAGGGCTTTTTTACCCTAGCTGCTGCTCACATCGATGTGCACTCCACCACCGCTGCCACATCGAACTCTAGCAGCACCCGCGAGACAATGAATAAAGCATCGAAGAGAGGAGGCCGGTGAAAGAGATCCGACCAAACCAAACCAAGGAGAGAAGAAGAGATCGAGCAACGGTGATGAGAGAATAGATGAAAGGGAGAAGACACGAAGTTGAGAGAGAGAAATGGAGGATGAGATAGGAGAGAAAATCGAGAGAGAGAGAGAAACATAATAGGTGAGGGCGGCGACGGTGGGTTTCAGGCTGTTAGGGTTTTAGGGATGAGATTGCGAGAGGTGAAGATGAGAGAAAAAAAGAGAGTGTGAGGGAAGAGGAGAGAGAAAATTTGACTTTTATTTAATCAAATGTAGTATTTTTCAACTAAAAATTAAAAGTATGTCATTTCGACAATTGAACATTAAAAATATTGGCATTTTAGCAATTAAAAAACTAATATTTCTATTTAACAAAATCAAAATATTTATACTAACACGTAACATAATTACCTCTATTTTTTTAGCAACTAAGACTCTTTTATTTTTTTTTTCCTTTTAGTTAGAATCAAGTCCAATTTGTATTTTACAAAAGCCTACCAATATATTAGGTTATCTAAAGGGCCTTTAAAATGTGAAGATACTAGACACAAGTCTTACCTGCCTATGCCTTGAGCCGGGCCCAAATAAAGAACACTCTGTTCAACACACACAAGACTCCCTACTGAAAAATGACTACTCTCTAGAGGTCTCTCTAAGGTGCTTTTGCATAAGGAGGCGCTTGGGTGGTGAAAACTAAAGTTCAGGTCCATTTGGTGCTCGGATTTTTCGATCGGTGAACAATAATTTCCATCAAGCTCTTGAAGAGGTATTTCAATGCAACTCTAAATATTTTTCTTCCATTTTTAACCACGACTAACAACCTTAAATTTTACCTGGATTAAAGATATATTCTATTGCTTGAAGCAGTATTGAAGTATAAATATAGGGCAATTATTTCGTTGTTTAGTTTTACATATAGATTTTACAACAAAAAGTATGTGCAATTGAAAATGAATAGAAGGTATAGTACGTAATTAAGCGTGCAAAGGGAATTGCAATTGGAGTGTCAGATGTGAACAAGGTGGCTCAAAGGGGGAGAGCAAACAGAATTGTCAGTGATACAACGGGAAGCAATGACGGAGCAAACTGACTCAGAAAGATGATATCCATCAAAAAAGAAGTTGTGATTTGGATTGGAACACGGCGACGTCAACGGAATGCATGATAAGGTTCCATTCCCCCATGCTCTGCAGCACGGATTACTTGTATCCGTTAACCCTGTTACATTTCATTACTCATAATAATATATATTAATGAAAGCTACAAAGTAATTAATTTAAAAACAAAAACAAATAAAAAATTGACTTACCATATTTAGAAGGATTGAGAATGGCATCATAGCCTAACCAATTAACATGACCATTAACAAAGACGGAACCATGGAGATTAGATGTCAAATTCCTCAGTGTCACCGGAAGTTGGTCATTGAAGTATTTCACAATCTCGTTTGATTCTTCAACACATTTTCTCTCCTTTCTCTTCTGATTATCCCTTGACCTTGTCACAAAGGGTATACATCCAAGTGGACCGATCTCGAACATCACTATTTTCCTTGCTCCTAACTTATACAACCTCTGTAATTTTACATATATGAATTATTTTGTAAATTCTAATTAAATCGACATATATTTAATAAAATTATATATGGAAAATTTAAGAATAACATATAGATTTTACCTCAAAACGTTGAGATAATGCGTCTAAGATGTGGGTAGCAAATGCTTGAGGAGTATAACGTTCTCTGGAATTTCCGAGGTAGTCAAGGTAATCATTACTGCCAATGGATACTATAAATATGGATTTTGATAGGTAATGTGGAAGCTCATTTGTGGTTTCCAAGTGTTTTGGTAGATCTCTCTTCACCGTTTTTTCAAATAAGTCTATTTGATTGTCCAAAGTCAAGCACTTTCCCTGCACCAATGCCCACCAAACTAAATCACAATTCAAGTCACACGATCCATAATTCTTAAAATTTACTCGCGTCTTTTGCGATTTCGAATATTAACATAAGTATATTTTTAAATAATCATTTTAAATTGTTAGTTATTCTGATAAGGTTTGCCCTAAATTAAAGTAGCTCGGGAGGTATTGGTATTGGCCTAAAAGATTTTTGCACTTTAACATGTTTACACTTATGACTTTCCACAAGTTCGTAAACTTCTACTCATTTTTAGTTAATTTAAAACAGCTAAATTCAAACAAACCTTAAACTGCTGGTTTACTGATAAATTGATTTGACTTATCTTAAAAAGTGTATTTTATTTATTCATTTACATAGAATGCTGAGGTTGTATTTCTTATTTTACGAGGAGCAAATTTGACAAAAAAAACAAAAATAAAAATATATAAATAGTTTTTTTATAACTACTCATAATGAGTTGAATCATCAACTTCTTAATGTTAGAGTTACCTTTAATACCAATAACCTATATAAGCCGATACAGATATATAATGGTTATAATTCCCAAATTACGTTTGATGTTTTGACATGATTAGATCATCTACAACTATACCTGGTAATTTGACATCATGAAGAATCAAATTTGATTGAAGTTTTAAGAATTTAATAAAGCAATATTGTCACGACCCATTTCCGGGGCCGCGACCGGCGTACGAAATGAACCGTCTATGGGAGCCCGGCTCATCCCGCACAAGCCTCATAGTACAGAATTTCTACCCAGATTCATATTTAAATAAATATGAATAACAAATAAAAT
>CAODLS012901896.1:0-10754 GCA_948243855.1 Flueggea neowawraea
TTGGTCTTGAGGTCTTGGAGAAGTCTTGTTGTCTCATAAATAGGGTCTGCCCATTTGCAGGTCCCATTTCGAACATTAGCTTTAGTCGTCTTGGCAGTTGCTTTTCCAGAATCAGCAGGAATGAATGATATAAAAAGTTTAGCCCATCCTGTCTGTGGAATCTGTATGACAATAAAAGAAACATGAATTTTTAAATTTCAATTACATGACCGAAGGCATTGATTTTGCAGCATTGAATAGCCTCAACCAAGGTGCATGCACATTATAACCCCCAATTCCATTTGAAACATCAAATCCCACTGCAATGTTCACTAGCTACAAGTTGACTGCATCTAGATTCTGAAAGTAGTATTAATTTCCTTAAAAATGAAATTCACGGATTCTATGACTCTTAGATTCTATTCGTCCCAAAAAAGAAATTAGCATTACGAAGAACCAACTTACATGTGTAGCATGGAATTGTAGCCGAAAGACCACTTTTACTTTTGTTTTCTCAAACTTCCACTTAGTGATCCTCGACATTACTGAAAATTCAATCTAGCATTGGCTGCAAAAAATTTTGAGAAACAGAAACAAATAAGATCTTCCAGAGTCAGAATGCAAGCGATTGAAATTAAAACGCCATTTCAGTATGCAAAAATCAAACTCATCTCTGATTCTCAAGCAGTATAGACATTGGATTGATATTTTTTTAAGTCTCCACAATGTAGGGTTTCAACAGAAAGCTAGAGTCATGAAAACAGAAACAGTATAGCATGAATAAAAAAATCAATGGAATCGGGCATAAACAGAAGTTTCACTCGGAAAAATCCACCGCAACACGCACAACACGCTAGAAGATCACTCTTGTTGAAGCCATACAAGTTCCAAACACACACAAACACAGAACTAATTCAGATTCAAATCACTAATGTAGGTGGAAAATTCAAACAACAAAAAATTGGGCACCGCACTGAGATCCTGCAATTCACTGAGAAACATCTAACCCAACCTTGCCCAACCCAAGTCAAACAATGCGTTCAAGTGGGTTTGACTAAAGACAACAGCTTTAACTCCAATTTTTGAAGCAAACGAAACAGAAACAAAGACAATGCAAAATTACTTATCTGGTCAAACAACACAAAACTTCCAAAAATGCCAAACCCATAAAGGAATCCAAAATCTGGATCCGAAACCACTGCGAAAGCAGCGATCTTTAGAACTCAACTTCACAACAAAACGATTTCAAAAAAAAAAACTTCACAACAAAACGACAAGAAAAAGAAGCAAAATGCAAGCACACAGTAAACCCATCAAAGAGACCAACACACAAAAAGACTGGCACAAAGGAAGAAGTAAAAAAGAAACCAAAAACAACAAGATAGCCACATTTTCACTATACACCACCAAAGTGTTTATTTTTAAGAAAAGATAAAAATTCCAAACATGTCCCCATTTTGAAAATGCCGTACAAATTTACCAAAGTAGAAATGCAATAGAAGTGAAGATTGAACAAAGACAGCAACTTTGAATGTTGCAGATCCTCAGTACTGTCCAAATGAAGCAACTATGAATCTCATACACACATAAACTGCTATTGTTTTTAAAGAAACAAAAAAATAAAATAAAATAATGAGACGGGTACCAAGTGGCAGATCTGCAGGTGCTTAAGGTGGAAGCGAGTGCAGGGAATCTTTTACTATGAAGCCAACACACACTCTCTTTCTCTGTGAGAGTCTCTTTTTAGACAAAATAAAAATGTCACTGCGCTGTGTCCGAAGTTCGATTTCTCACAAGTTGTCGTTTTTTGGGATTTTTGAGATGGGTATGGCGTGATTAAGTAGTAATTGTAAAATTAACAAGTGTAATTAGTGGGATTAAGAGAGTGATTATCAAAGAATTAAGAGGAAATTAATAAGGTGAGATGGAGGTGAATGAGGAGGGTGAGACATCATCTTTCAAAGAAAAAATAGACATCCCGCCAAAGCATGGAAAGCTGTTGTTATCAAATCTGAGTCATTGTTGGTTAATTATTGTAAAATTAAGACGATAATGATAGAGATTAAGAATTTTTTTGTTATTATTATTCTCCTGTTGTCTGCGAATAGACTTAATGGCCCTTAACTCTCGGGCGAACCATTGGTTCGATCATTAATAGTAACCAGGAGTGACTGTCCGGTTCCCAGTTGGGAGATTTTTGATTTGGTTTTTGACCAGATGTGTAATGCACTGGCACTGAGCTCTCTGAGTGGGCAGTGACCACTTGAGATTGAGAAATGCTGCAAATAGATGGTTTCGTTGGTTATAAAGTAGTGATACTATAATGAGGATTTTAAAAAAAATTAATAAGAATTCGAGTTATTTAATTTAAAGAGATAGTTATTTAATTTTAACTTTAAAAGTTACTTAATTTTAGATGTTGTTACTAAATTTGATTACCGGTTACTTAATTTTGATCGGTTATTTAATTTTGTGATAAATTAAATAATCATGACTGTTACTTAATTATTATTAAAATTATTTAATTTGAGCATCAATTACGTAATTTACTAAATAAGTTTTCAATTCAGACTTCTTTTAAGAATCCTCAGTATAGTACCACTTTTGTTAAAGAATTGAATTTTGTGTGAGAAATTGAATAATAAAAAATATGGATAAATTTTTGTTTAAATTACATTATCCTATTTTATTAAATTTACAACTCTGAAGAAATAAATTATTTATGCAATTTTATTTTCTCTTTCATAGTGGGTGTAGTGCCATGCTACCACTTAGCCTATGAATTGATATCAATAGTCACTTATAAATATTTTTCTCTCTTAAATTATTGATATATCTTTTTAAGACAAAATCATAAAGGCTTATAAACTCAGAGAGATAATACTTCAGTAAATAGATTTAACGCGTGATCGTCAGAAAACATAAATTACAACAGTAAGTGATGGTCTAGTACAGTCGTGTTCAATTCAAGACAAACCATTAAAAAACAAATTAGGATAGATGTCGATGTTTAAACTTCAAATTTCAAATATTTACATACTAGAAAAAGAAAATACAAGATTATAAGTCAGATCGCAAATGATGCTAATGCTAGTCGCATTTGATCAATGATATTGTCACGGTTTAGGCTATGCCACTGCCTCCTTTTGTCACGTGACAAACCCTTTCCTATCACGTGCACTTTACACGTGGCAGCGTTTCCAGGCTCCATATTTCACAACTAGGGCACTTTTTTCTTTTGAATTTAATAGATGAAATAACGAGATTAATTAATTAATTTATTAATTGCAGGGAAGAAGGGTAATATTTTTTTTATTGGATAAAAAATAAAGTCGAGGGCGACCAACAGTAGCTTATCCCTATTAGACATTTTCATGCAGACATTATCTTTCCATTACGAAATATTAGTATGTAGGATATTCTCATAAAACCTTATGGTTATGTGTAGTAGTGGTTTAGTGATTTGATATTTGCATTTGATATTATGGGTCCACAATTAAACAATCTTTTTGGTATTATTGAGATTTGAAAGTAAAACTTGATAACACCATCATTCAACAAACTCCACTTTAATCCCTTCCAATTAGATTTTACTAAAAAAGTTTAAAAGTCTCTTTTGAGATAGATAAAAAAAAGTGTGTTAATAAAAGTGAGTGAAATGGAAATATAGAAAAAGAAAGTGAAGGAATTTAATTTGGATGAAATGAAAAATAAAATTATAATCCAAAAAATGAGTTAAAAATTCATAATCCAATGAAACAATACTCATCCTTCTTCACCATTAGGTGTGAATAAAACTATATTTAGTGAAAATCTTTTAAAATCTCCTATCTTACTCATCTTATATCTTAAACTCCAAACCTTATAATTTATGCTGTGGATATTTGGTGTGGATACTTAACTAATGCTAACAACTTTTTTTCTTTTTTTTTTTTGACTAAATTTGGACTAAACTTTTTATTCTTGGATTATGAATTGACCAGATACTTTAATGGGCCTACGTTCTTCAAATATAAACTGGGCCAACAACCTTTTGTAGTTGTGGGAATTACACCTTTAACAATCCTGTGAGAAAATTTCCCATCTCTTTCTCTTTCTTTAAGGGCCTCATCTTCCATCTCCTTCCTCCTCCCCCTATCTGTTGTTTTCTCCAAAACCGAACTAGTTTCCGTCAAACGCGAGCGGGTCACGAGGCAAGCCGTTGCTCAGTCCCAACCCGAACTCGTAACCGTTAAATGTGAGTGGGTCGCCCGGAGCCAAGTCGCTGTCGTTAATCCTGACGACCGAGACCGACAAGTCCTCCAGTGTAAATATCGTGCTCTTCATAATAAAATTAAGGTACAGTGTTGATTGATGTTAAATTTTAAATTATTGAGAAGAAATTCTTTATTTTTGGTTCGTGTTTGCAGATGAGATGGATGATTTAACGAAATCAGATTCAAGAAGTTGAAAATATGCATCAATTTGGTTATCGAATATTTTATTTATTCATTCAATTTTTAATTTTTCTTTCACAAGTTCGATTTTTTAGTGTTTTTGTTGATGAATTAATGATTCTTTATATGAAACTGTTGGGATTTTCTTACTGCAAAAACCTGGAGAACAAGTAGCCGATGCAGAGGCGTTGTTGGAGATCATTAACATATTGGTGTCGTCTGTAACATATGTTATAATTGTGATATATACGAATGATATTTTGAAGGTATAAATGTGGTGTAGTTGTGCTTTCTTAACAATAAGGAAATATTATCTATAGTCCTTTTGGTTAAACATTCATTTGTGTCGTGTGTGATTGAATTTTAGATGGTTTTTTAAACATCCTAATTTTTTTTATTTATGTATATGCAATAATTATTAAATATTAGTTATATATATATATATTCGTTTGAAAACACGATTCATTATGTGCCATGACAAAAAACATTGTCCAAGGACATTCACACAATATTAAGTGAATATTATTAACAAACACATATATTAGTATGCATATGGTAATGTAATAATGTGTAAGGACATTATTTTTTATTTTCAAAGATATTCAACAAATATTGAGTAAATATTGTCAACAAACGAATATGCTTGTGTATGAGGCTTTGTCAGAGAAATATTAATGAAAAAAAATATAATTGGCTTAGTAACTTCATTTTCCAGCATTATTATTAACAATACATTTATAACAATTGATCAACAAAATATTGTAATATTATTAGTGATATATTAAGCAAGCACACTAAAAAATAATAACCTTTGAATAATAAACCAATATCGGCAAAATAATATACTTCAAATCAATTTCAAATTCCATTGTTTTTTGGTGGTTTATTTTATTTAGAAATAATATACTTTAAATGATAAATTAATATCGATGAAATAATACAACGAATTCAAAAAACACAAATAAAATTAGAATTATTAATATCTAAACAAAATAAATCACCTAAAACAATATATATATATATATATATATATATATGTATGCATGTATTATTTTTAATGTTTCCTATTTTTATGGAGCAGATTTTTGTAATGTGTGTATTTAACTATTGATGATGTTGCAATTTTATACATTTTTGAACAAGACATATGTTAGAGTTCAAACATCCAGCAATTAAGGAATTGTAGATGAAAACAATTGTCTCAATTAAACAATGAGATAATTATCAAGTACATCCCTAAAAATTTGAAGAAATAAAAGAAGAAAACATGTAACTAATTAATACCAAAAAAAAATTGAAAATAGTTATTTGATAGTGGTTCCACGTGATAGTTTAAATTTGCAAATAAAATTGAATGGCATTTATAGTTAAAAGTAGATAATTTGTAGTGTCTTTAGTTACAATTAGTTAATTAATTTATAAAAGATGTGTACAGATTCATTTTTCCAAAAGAAATGGCTCTCTAAACCTTTGAAGCCCAAGACAATTTTGATTCCAATAAACAAGAACAATCAACTCACTGACAACAACACTTCATTGATCCCTTTGACACTTTAAAAGATTAAAATATAAAAAAAGAAGAAAAATTTTAGACCTCTAATATAATATCCATACAATGAACACAACAACATTAGTTTCCTCGTCGAACTATAACTCGCTCCTCTCAAAGTAATTAATTTGTAATTCTGATCATAATTATGCAACAATTTCTTGTGAAATTTGAAAAGTAGTTTAGTTTGAACTAGCTGGGCTTTTAAAAGGCCAATATAATGCTTCTAGTTCTTCTGGCAATGAATTTGATTAGATGTTTTTTGTTCCAAATATTTTATATGTGCTGAACAGATTCATGAGATAACCCAGCAAACATTGACATTCTTTTAATCATGGCAACGCATTGGAGGAGTCCTTGTTCATCTTCAACATCAACTAACTTCGTACCAACCTCTTCTTTCAATTGTGAGTCCAAAGTGGTTAGGAAATGGGTTTCTGTGCCAAGAAAATAAGGTTTCTCAACATGGGTTTCCAAGATTCAATCAAGAATCTATGGCAGGAAGCATTTTCAAGTGAAATCCTCAAATGGGCATTTAAATGCCGTGTCTTTGCAGGAAGGTGGGTTCTTGATCTCGTTAGCTATGGTTTAATTATCTTTTTGTTCCATATGGTTCAAATTACTGGTTTCCTGGTGATGTTCTCAGGTATTGGTATCTGAAAGTTTGTCTCTTTTATGGCAATGGAAATGTGCATTATTTTTAAGCTTGGACTAATATACTTATTTGTTGGTTCTTAATTGGTTAGACTTGATTTTGAATTGTTCATGTTTTAGGATGCCACTGCAAACTCTTATGTGCAAAATTTTGAATAAGCTATGGAATGCTTGTCGATGGTTTGATAGTTTGTTTAATTCAAAATTGCAACTTGTAATGGCCTTATCCTACGAGGAGGAATCGGCTACATGGATCCTGTGTCGCCATTATGCTCAGTTAAAGCATTTACATTTTAGAGCAGTCATAAGTTAATTTTGTGAGGAAAAGTGAAGAATAGACTAGGTTTAAATGTCCTCAAACTTGAGTAACTTGATCCTGTGATTTCACATAGCAAAATATGCTTCTGGTTCTATCTTATTCGCTCGGAAATAGCTATTGAGCGCATTGTGTAATTGGTCTCTTTTGAAATTCCATGTTGAATTTGTCTGGTTTCCATATTTCATCCTTCTATTACTTGACGCTGATGATTACATGGTGTTTTGGAGTTGTTTTAGCTGAAAGTCATATAGCCAAAGGACGCACAAAGCCCGGATGGAAAGAGGCGCAGTCCGCTTCAGTCTCTCAAAATGAGACATAGAGTCTACACTTAGCATTACTGTTGTAGGAGCTTCAAGGGATCTAGCCAAAAAGAAGATTTTCCCGGCACTGTTTGCTCTTTTTTATGAAGATTGTCTGCCGAGGTTCTAAGTTTTGCTATGTGATAATACTGTTCACCTCAAGTTATTTCAGAATAATATTTAGATCCATGAATCACTGGAGCTAACTTTTCTTTAATTTTGCATGTCAAGAACTTTATAGTATTTGGTTATGCTCGAACTAAGCTGACTGATGAGGAGCTAAGGAACATGGTTAGCAGGACATTAACTTGCAGGATTGACAAGAGGTCATCTTATTTTGATAAATTACTTTACAGTCAACATCTAATTAATCAAACTTTTTTTGGGCTGTAAATGTTAATGCATGGAATTTACAGGGAAAACTGTGAAGATAAGATGGAACAATTTTTACAGAGATGTTTTTATCACTCAGGCCAGTATAACTCCAAGGAACATTTCTCACAGTTGGACAATAAGTTGAAAGAGAAGGAGGTGAAGTTTTATTTACCTTTCTCAAACTTTAGATGTTATCTTACGTGCTTCTCGTTTATTAGCTTCACCTTTTGCATCTGGCAATATATTGCTGATCATGAATAGTTTTTAATTGTTACAATAGACATCTACTGGGGTGGTTGGAAGACACTTTTAACAATTCGAGCATGTTTCATGCATGTTCTGGCAGTAATTATTCCTCGAAAATGTCAGGCTCTGTATCAACAATTTCTGTTAGTTATAGCAATGTTTATCAAATGCCTGTAACTGGGTCCACCCCTGAGAATTGACATTATGAATATTTGAAATTCATGAGTTTGGAGAGTTTCTGTCATCATCAGCATAATTGGAAGCAAAGATTTGATTCTAACTATTATATGGCTCATGGAATTTCTTTTTTGTAACATTGTCTATCCTATGATAAATGACAAATACATGTATTAAAATTATGAAATTATCAGAATAAACTTTTTGAAAAATCTAAAATGGTGCCTAAATAATTTCTTAAAAGAGATTCTCTTTTTCAGATTGGAAAATTATCAAATAGGCTGTTTTACTTGTCTATTCTGCCGAACATATTTGTGGATGTTGTGAGATGTGCCAGCCGTAAAGCTTCTTCAGAAAATGGGTGGACAAGGGTCATTGTGGAAAATCCATTTGGTCGGGACTCACAATCATCTGGTGAACTGACAAGATGCTTGATGCAGTATTTGACAGAAGATCAAGTATTCAGGTTCATATTGCTCTACTGCAACTCTTCATGAAACAAATGCATGTAAGGTAGAACTCTGAGTCTCTGACGATGTTAATCTTTGACAGGATCGATCATTATTTGGGCAAGGAGCTTGTTGAGAATCTATCAGTGCTTCGTTTCTCAAACCTTGTTTTTGAGCCTCTATGGTCACAGAACTACATCAGGAATGTGCAACTGATATTTTCGGAAGATTTTGGTACGGAAGGTCGTGGAGGGTAAGCTGCAATATTAATTCCACATCACGAATAAGTTAGATTGTCCTTGCAGAGATTTGTATTCTTATGTTATTTTGTTCAGTTACTTTTACAACTATGGAATTATACGTGATATAATGCAAAATCATCTGCTACAAATACTAGCACTATTTGCAATGGAGACACCCGTTAGCTTAGATGCTGAGGACATTAGGAATGAAAAGGTATTCAGAATGAAGATATTCTTTAAAGAAGTCGTTATGGTTGGTGGTATATTGACTTATCATATGCCATTTTATTCAGGTAAAGGTTTTAAGGTCAATGAAGCCGCTGCAACTTGAAGATGTAATTGTTGGCCAGTACAAGGGCCATAGCAAGGATGGTAAATCTTATCCTGGTTACATAGATGATCCCACTGTGCCGAATGATAGTATCACCCCGACATTTGCTGCTGCAACTCTGTTCATCAACAATGCCAGGTGGGACAGTGTTCCTTTTCTGATGAAAGCTGGCAAAGCTCTTCATACTAAGCGGTAGGCGGAATTTTACTCCACCTGAATGATTTGAGCCCCACCATCGAACTCTTTCTCATCCCTTACGATTTAACTGATAGAATGAATTGATATAAACTGATATTTCTTCGATAAAAATCCAGAGCAGAGATCAGAGTCCAGTTCAGACATGTTCCGGGTAACTTGTACAGGCCGATCTTTGGAACTGATATTGACAAGGCTGCAAATGAGCTTGTGGTTCGCGTACAACCAGATGAAGCCATACATCTGAGAATAAACAACAAAGTTCCTGGTCTTGGAATGAGACTAGATTGCAATGAGCTTAATTTGGTTTACCGAGCAAGGTAAATATGAAAAAACTTGTTAGATATATTATATTATGTCTTAGAAGGTTATGTAAATATTCTCAATTTAGTTCAATTGTCAATCTGCTATGTATCTATCTTAAGCTGACTTTTTTTCTTGTTAATCTTGTTTCTCTAGCTATTATGAGACATTGAAAAGCTTATCTTGCTTCTAAATTCCTGTCTTCAAATTTGTTGATTACCATGCTTGGACGTTAAGGTATCCAAAAGAAATTCCAGATGCATATGAGAGGCTACTTTTGGATGCTATAGAAGGAGAACGAAGGTTGTTTATCAGAAGCGATGAGCTTGATGCTGCCTGGATGCTATTCACACCATTGTTAAAAGAACTTGAAGAAAAGAGGATTGCTCCTGAGCTCTATCCTACGGTAGCAGAGGTCCAGTCGGAGCACATTATCTCGCCGCGAAATACAATGTCCGATGGGGAGATCTTAGTGGCAAGGACTCATGAATCGGGTAGAGCTCCATTGATGCTCTGTGCATTCTCATGGCAAGTTTTCTTCAGTATCAACATGTTGATTCTTTTGACCATCTACACGCAATGCTATGATCTGTTGTAGATGATTATTGTATCATGTACAAGTAATAGAAGATCAGATACTACTGATCTGGCTGCGATGAATCCTTCAAATTGCTTGCTTTGATTGTAAAAACTTCACTATAGTGATGAAGGCACTTCGAGAATTGAAATTCTCATAGTCAAATAGTAAAACCCCTTTGATAGAGAGGAGTGAATGTAAAAATATTGAAAGAAGTAAAATTTTAAATTAATTCACGTATTTTGCTATTTCAATTGATTCTGTTAATCTGTTTTGTTTACTCCATCCTTAAAAAAACAATAGCAAGAAGCGGTTAAATTTAGCGACATTTGCATGCTTAAAAATTTTTAAATCGATTTTAGCTATATTGGAATTAGGGCCCGGGCCATGCCCAAAAATTTCAGCCGTGTCAGTTGGGCCGGGTTGGGCCCAGGTCGACCGGGCTTAAGGTGTGACCCAAGCCCGTCAATCCAAAAGGACGGGTCAGGCCGGCGGACCTATTTTTTAAAAAATATATATTAAAATTCTTTAATTTTTTTATCAAAATATAATTTAATATATACTTTATTATATAAATTATACTTTAATAAATATTAAACAACTCTTAAATTTATAATTGACAT
>CAODLS012902253.1:0-12398 GCA_948243855.1 Flueggea neowawraea
AAGAAACTTGGTTTCTTTCCATTTTGGACTATTCATATTTTGGGAGTTGCACACTAGAGCTAGTCAATGAAGTCTATGAGCTAAAAAGCCAATATTGCTCATTGTTATTTACTGAAGCAAAATTAAATGCATTTGCATCCTGATCAGAGTAGAGAGAGACCTCTACTAACATATAGCCTCAAAAGGAGCTAAAAATATTTTTCTTTTTTTTTTATTTATCAATAACACATCAATATATATCAGCAAAATGAGAAGTTTCAGGTGCTTAAAAGTGCAAAACTTGAGTGAGAGATAATTAATGAGAATGAGATTGTACTATTTTCTGCTTCAAGTTACTAATGCCAGCAATCTAATTGGCAGTCCATGAGAAAACTAGAGGGATCTACATAGAGTTTATGCTATGCAAATGAAAGTAAACCCTAACTCTAGGCACAACACATGTGCATATATTGGACAGACTATCCAAGCAATAGGTTATGCTGGTCGGTCACTGCAAAGTGGCCACCACCACTTGCTTCAAATTGTGATACCAACATGTCAACTAAGAAAGATACATCATGGCCCATGTTGCTATGCATTGCTTAACCTAAAATGGTTACCCAGCTGAAACTCCACTGCACCAGAAATCAAATATAAACATCGAGCATTGATCTATTTTTATTTAAATTAATGGACCTCTCTCTTCACACACACATATATGTACAATTTACTGTGTTTTCTTACATGAATTCAAGCATCATAATTAAAAATTTTAGTTATTTATAAAAAAAATTAAAGCTTTTAGTTATTTGGGATGTGATGTATTTAGATATCCAAAAACCATTTTTACTGAAAATTAGTCGTAACTTAACGTGCTTTTTTCCATTCTTTGATGTCGTTGCTTTAAGTGCAACAGTATTTTGAGCAATGAAGGTTTTCCATATTTTCAGGTAATTCATTATCTTGTAGAGTATACTTTAATAAAAACTCTTCACTAATTATCCAAAAAAACAAACAAACAGTTAGTAATTAATAGAAAGCAAAACTGTACGTGAATTTAATAAGTCCAATAAAAACAAATAGCACCCAATAATGAGTTCCTCCAGAAAAATGACGGCGATGAAGAAAATAAGTAAAAATAATAACTTTATCAGTTCATTTTGGTGTACGTGTTTGTGGTTGAAATTTATTGCAAGTACAAACAATGATTTTAGAAAACTTTATGTGAAAATATAAAGATATTATTCATCTGAAGGTTTGAAATATGTAGCAGGACACATCAAAATCACAAAAGCGGAAGCAACTCATTCAAGTTTTTAGTTTACTATAGTGAAACAGTGATAGCGTGTTAGGTAGTGACAACTTTTCCAGAACCATGGCACCAATGTTTCATAGACTAATATAAAAGTAGCACAACCTCTCATCCATATTTCAAATCAATAGAACCAAGTACCCATTAACACACAGTCTCGTACTGTGTCTCTATCTCTTCCTTCTCCATTTATACTCAGATCAGCGAATATTTGTCAACCCACAGTCTCGTACCTTTCTTGAATATGTGTCGGGATCAATAAATAGTTTAGGGCTTCTTTGATTCTTTTGCTTGAGTAGGAAATTTAAATAGATAAATAACTTACAACCAAATGACATATTTAGTACATATCAGTTATCATGTTGAGAAATTTTATTGATTTAATCTAAACAACAGTTGGTCAAATAAGTGCTAAATAGAGAGAGATGACATTGATATCTTTTTTTCCATAAGTCGTTGTCTTTAAATTTTATTTATTTAGAACACAAAGAAATATTCTAAGAGATGACATTGATGCTGTCCTTTTACATTGCAAATCGAACCATAGCTTATTTTTACTCAAGACGAGTCGTTACTATTAAGTTAGAGTTTGTCAATTGATGTGTTGTCGGTTTTTTTTTCAAAGTTGGATTTCACTTTTTTATTTTTTAAAATTAAATTAAATCCACTTGAATTGGATATCAAATGAACAAATCAAATACTTTAGAGTAAAATCAGATGCAATTAAATACATTAAAGCAAAACTAAAATTTGTATTAAAGGAAGTGTTATTAGTATTGAAGTTAACTCTAACATTAAGAAGCCAAAACTTTTATTTTTGAAAATAAAACAATTTTTTTTAATTTCTTTTCAAATTATATATATCAACAAGGCGAAGCCAAAAACAATTTATAAGGTGGTCAAAAAAATCAATTCTATAAAATGTACAATGAAAACTTTTATAAAAAAATATTAATAATAATTTATAAATTGTTCATAACTTTAAAATATAAAAAAACTTATAATTTTCATTTAAGATTTTTCATGAATAATGAATTATTGTATATAATCTGCATCATATTGTTACCAAAAAAGCTATAACAAGTGGCATCAATTGTTTAATTATATAGTTTTTTTTGTCAAGATGTTGTATTTTTTTTTTCTGGGAATTGAACTCTCCATCCTTAATCATGGAGACAGCTTTAATACCAATGAGTTATTAGTTTATTTATATTTAGTTATAGAATTAGTCTTCATAATGATTATAGTAGGAAAAATTATTATATTTTGCGGAAAATTAGCAAAATTAATGGTATAAATGATCAACCTATAAATCAATGATGGATATTCGTAGTAAATTCACCTATTTTATACTAAGATCAGTAACTTATAATAAATTTATAAAATTTTTATTAGTATGATAATTGGACTCTAATAGATTTAGATTAATTTAACATAAGCTTGAACAACAATTATAAAAAAGAAAAAAAAGATAATTAATAAAGTAATTTAAGGTGAATACAATATCACAATTAGTAAATAAGGTGGCCAATACGTTAAATTGTGAAGAAGAAATTAATGTATTACAATAAAAATTATTGGCTGTCTAAATAAAATGAAAAGAGTATGGTAGTCAATTGTCCACCATTTTTTATGAGTAGCTTGGCCCCTGTATATATCAATACATCATTTGACAATCAGCTACCCAAATAAGATAAATGCTTATACTTTTTTATTAGTAATAACTAAGAAAAATGCTTATATTAGTAATAACTAAGAAAATATGTTCGTAACATTTATTTTTATTTTTATCAGATCAATAAAACGATGTCAATTTGGTTACATTTACTTTTTGTTCCTAATTTTTTTTGTAAAATTTTATTTTTGGTAATTTTCCATTAAAATTATTATCCTTTTTGACAGATCACTTTCGAGACACATTTTTAATGAAATTAAAAAAACCGTAAATTTTTAATTAAATTTTTAAAAATGTGTTAACGAAAATTCATATTTTTTTAATAAAAAAAGCCATGTTTGTACTAAACATATAGAGAAAAAAATAAAAATTTTGCCTGTTACTTTCTATCTAATAATGACAATCACAAATAGTGTGTTGTCTGTGTAAGTGATGGCAGATATATACATAGAGCCACATTTACACTAAAAGAGTTGCATTTAACTGTCAATACTGAGATATGAGAGAGTCTCAAAGACAATGCATGGATTTTCTGCAGTAAAAGGGACGGCTATATGATATGTAGACTCAGCTTATTTCATGGCCATGACTAGTGTGCGGTAATGTTTAAAGCTGCTCTCTTATAATTATATTAAACTAAAAAACTAATTAAATAAGCTTATTGAGTTTCGTCTTCTTTATCCAGAATCTTATAATCATATCGTTTTTAGCAGCTTTAACAGTATAGTCATATTTTTTAGCTTTTGCTGTAATAAATTTCACTAGTTTCTTACTCTTTTGATAATAAAAAAAAAAAGGAAACAAGGACCTTTCCCTATTTGTACTAAAATGTTCACTGTAATTACTCACTCTTTTTTTCAAAAAGTATTTTTTTAAATAAATTAATTTTTATTAAAATAAATAATATTTTATAAAATTAAAAAGTTTTTTATTATTATTTTTTATATTTTTATTCTATTAAATTGTTTTAAATAATTATATTTTAACTACCTTCGTTAAAATAAATAAAGATAATATAATAAATTATAAATATAATTAATATAGTTTAATTATTTTTTTAATATATGTGTTAAAATTTTAAAAAGTATTCTTTAAGAAAAAGAGGGAGTAATTGATTTTGTGATGTCTCGATGGACATTAATGGCTTGATTAAAAGATTCCAAAACAGCGACCGTAGGATAATATCTATGCTTGTGAAAATTAGGTAGCTTAATTTACATTTCATTTCTTCTTTCCACTCAATATGTTTAATTTTCAGTTTTCAAAAATGAAAATTAGTTTAACCCTAGTGTTAGAGATATAAATTAGATAAATATTGTATTTATCTATTAGAGATACAGATTACAACATGATATATACTGATGTTTTCTTTACGAATAACAATGTTGATGTTTTTTTGTTTTTGATAAGTAACCACAATATTGATATTTCCTTTACGAATTGAAAACATGTGAATCAAATGTTGGAACTTTGAGAATTTCAAACCTATAGATTAATAATCAGAATCTAGCTCTTATCGGAAAAGAAGAACTGAACATGAATACATGAGTGTTCCACATAGTAATACGGGTAGATGTATTTCTATTTGATTTGTACCTATAAATCTCTTTGAAAATGATGAGAGTTCTTTTTGAGAAGAGAAGGAAGGTATGTCCACAATACCCTCAATTAGAGACCATAACCCCTTTATATATAATCGATATAATTTTTACTAATTAGCTCATCATAAATTAGCCATTATATCCCCGGGTTCCTATACATATTAAAAGTGATTTCATACTTATTATGAAACGATATAATCTTATTAAATTGATTATGTCACTTCAATTGAGCTCTTAAATTTTAACATTATGATAAATACACGATATACAATTGCAACACATGTACATCGTATGGCCGAATGCATCTCTTTGTGTTTTGCACATGTTGTAAGCCCACAAATGCTTAACTATTGTTTCATTATTAGCAAAGTAGGTAAACTCAATTAAGGAGTATAAGAAAAGAAGTGGGGTTGAAATAAATAAATTACTCTATAGGATATATAGTGATTAATAAAGCATGTTGTGAAGGTGATTTGTCATTATGGCATTGAAGCATAGCATTCAGCCGTGATAGTAGCAATTAGTTCCTCCGTACTTTGGAAGGATGATTAAGTGACCATGATAGGAATTAATATTGTTGTCATCACTCCATACCGTCTGCATTTTAACGTGTGAATAATTATATGTATCGTAGAGTTATAATTGCATTAATTAATTAGGAACATGATATGGGTATGAACGTGTGCTAAGACAACAAATTTGTTTGCGATGTAACCTCTAATATTAGGAATTTGGTGTATGATGTCAGCCTAACTGAATTGAATTGAATTAATATATTAATAAGTCGGTTCATTTTGTCAAAAAAAATGAATAAAAGAACTACAACATGATAAAGATCATAATTATTAGTTATCATCATGATAAATATTTGTTACAGTCAATAGTTTTCAAGTTTACATTTTTATCTTATAAGAGCGGTTTTTATAAATGTGATATATTCATCAAATGAATTGAAATAAATCTGGGACGTGCATAAGGCCCCAGACCCCTTATATATATATATATATTATCTAACTATTTTCTTTTTTTAAAACTCAATATGTTTATGATATATTATATGTATATATAATATCAAGTTTTTTGATATTGCTTCATATATTACCGGGTCTCTAAGTGATTTTGGTTTTGAGTTCGTCACTGAAATGAAATAATAACAAATTTTAAGTTTGAAGTAAATTTATTGAACTTCAATCTTCGACATTCAATTCTCAAATTAGCATCTACATGAATATGTTATTGAAAGAATCTTGAAGTTTATTTTTATATATCCCGTTTGCTTGCAATTAAACAAAATAAAAATTCTACCTTTATGCATTTTATACAAAAAAAAACATTGGCTTAATTAAGTGCTTCTGACTGACAATTACTTTTTTTTTTACTTTTTTCACAAGGAGATCACAAAAACAATGCACACCCTAATATCCAAGTCTAGAGTACCTGGCATTGACCACAATCAAACCAGACTTTGACAATCATTTCTGATCATCAAATCAAATAAAAATTGAAAGAAGAAAACAAAAGTTTCTGATCATGCAAATCACAAAAAGAGAGAGAATCGAAAAGAAAATTTAATTTGGAGGTAGTGTATAAAGTATAGGGTACGGACATATATGTAGGTAGGAACAAAATATCGCATCTCTTGGACCGACCAATGGATTGGCTAAAACGAAATTCAAGAAGGAAAACGACCCTTCACTTTCACCAAATCAATGTGGCTTCTTATGCTGCAGATCACGCCTTAGATCAAGTGATGATGCTTCTCCTCTTATGGGATGCTGTTTGTATCACGCATCGTTTCCTTTATTTATCTCCTCCATCTTTGTATATCTCTCTCTTGTCTCTTCTCTATTACTAGCTACAACTATAGTCTATACGTTCACAGTCACCTATACTTACAATTCATGATTGATTTTTCTATTATTTGTTCAACTTTTTTTCTAAAACCAATATATTGTTGTATAGAGTTCTTTTAACACTTCTTGTAAATATTTCCACCCTAATCATTTGATTGAAAACTTACTATGTATGAAATATGAAATATGTCAACATAAAATATGAATAGAATTAATAGATAAAATTAAAGGCTTAATTTTTTTTAAGACGTTTGTATGGTCTATTAGTTTGTAAGTCATCTGTATATATAAAAGTTATGATTGCTTTAAATTGACCTATTGACAACCTGCTTATTTAGACTTTTATGGTCTAGACAATTCATAAACTGTAATCTTAACTCGTCCGCATCAAGTATTAATTCGCTTAAAAAAATTTGTTGTTAATCCTTCAAAACTATTATACTATAAATTAATGGTTTTATCACATTGTTACTAGTAATATTAACAATTTTTGTTAAGATTATTTTTTTAATAACAAATTTAGTTTTGTTAGATATATAAATTTAGCTATATTATTGTTTATAACATATCTTCTCATATATCTCCGTGCTAACTATAGATTGACACATCCTTATCACTCCCTCTCTCTCTCTGTCTCTGTAAATACATGTACGATTATCATGCGTTAAAGATTTGTTGTTTCGAAGTTTCAAGGGGTCACATCTTTAGTGAAAGAGACGAGGGTTTGAGTTGTATGAAGATCGACGTAGAGAGTGTGTATAACATGTAAAATTGGGCGTGTTTGTTGAGGCAGGAAGTGTTAATGAAACGTTAGGGTTAATAAGGCTGAGGAGTGAATGTAGGTGGGTATGTTGGATCGGGAATAGCAACAAGAATGTTTTGGTTTGATATGATCAGATATCAGACAAATTCACTTTTATGTGGTCGCCCTCTCTCTTTCTTCCTTTCTCTTTTTGTCATTTTTTTACATGTATCGCTTTCATATTTTTCCATCAGTACTTCACCTGGATGGTGACCTCTGATATAATTTCATGTTATTTTTTCCAAATTAATTCTATTACAACTCAAGTACATTATTGTTAAGATAGTTTCAAAACCAAAAGACTAATATGTGTTTGTTTAATAAGAGTATATAACATATATCATATTTTTCACTGCTAAGTCTTTTTTTTATGCTTTGTGGTCTGGGCATTTTTCCAACCCAATGATTTCTTCTATTATAATTATTTGCCACAGAAATTAAAAAAATTAAAACAATATAACCTATGTAGTATGTAATTATCTCCCTCTCAAAATGTGATGGCTATGGTGTCTTGGTAATAGTAGAGGAGTGTCTAGGTCAGGTCCGGATGTGTTGGTGGATGGTTAGCTTGCTGAAGTAGACGAGGGAGGGATAGCGTGAGAAATCAAACTGTGGCCGAAAGGGTCGGCCAATGGGCAAACTAGTGAAGAGGGGATAGGACTGTTGATGATGATCATGAGTGTTACTATCTCTACTTGTTACTATCCAAAAATCTAATCTGTTATTTACTATCTAATATCTATTATTTACTAAAATCTATTTTCTGCTATATACTATCTTTTTTTTACTATGTGCTATATACTATCTTTTTTTAATTTTGTTTTTACCATGTGCTATGTATATTATAGCATGATCGAGCACATAAAAAGGATCATACTTCAAGTAGCAAGTACCAGAAAACAAAGTATGAAAATGAACATAAATTTTATACTCTACTAACAATTCGGATAAGTATCAAGATAACATACTCCTTTTAATGAACTTCCTTTTTTTTTTTCAGATGATACTTTACATTTGTACAGTATAGCGTATAGTGTCTTTCATGGTGAGACTTTGGGTTGCCGTTTTCTGACTTCTTTGATCTTGAGAAACCACTGAAGAAGAGATCTCAACAATACAATCTGAAAGTTGAAAGTAATCCTGTTAACTATGATGATTTCCCTTCTAGCTTCAGTGAGTTAAAATTAGTATTTATAAGTTCAGCAGCTGGCAGCTGCGGTAGCACGCTCTGCAGCAGTAATAGCAGCCCGAGCTTCCTCTAAAACATCAGATGACTTTGATGCTGTCCTGTTTAACATCAGTAACTACCGTGTTTTGACTCAGGGATGATGGTTCAATGTTCGTAATGGAACTTGGAGCTTGACGATATTGAGATCCTTGTTTTCGATTTGTGTTTAAAGAAGGTGGTGCCCCATTAGAAGGAGATTTAGGCTGGCTATGTTTGCTGGTGGCTTGAGAAAGTGCAGCTTCGGCTACAGCTTGCTTTGGTCCGGCCCGGATATAAACAGAAGAACACCATTAGTTAATTATGAAAGACCATCTTACCAATGCAACCATACAGAGACTAATAAATTTGCCAAGTTTGTAATATACATGATCTAGTCAGTATTTATGAAGCAACATATGATGTACACTCCCAATTAGAAACACCATGACTCAAGGCTACAATGGAATGACCTTCCATATTAACTTGTAATTATTTGTTCTAAATTCAGGCGATAAAAATACTGATGCACTTGAAAAAGAGCAGTGAATTGGGAATGAACAATCTTCCACCAAGAAAGTAAATCAGTAGCCTTGTTCTCTTAGGCATTGAACACGAAACATGATGAACGATTTAAAAGGAGTCGTATGAGGCAACAAACAATAAAGAAACAAATTAGTAATAGGCATCTTGCAGTCAATTCAAAATTATTACTTTGGTCACATTTCATATATTGATTTCATGACTACAAATTTTCGTCATCAGAGAAAGACTCTTCATACCCATCAGGCCATCTCTAATGTCAGAGTAAACATCCTAACTAGGTTGGTTAAGTTAAGAAGATGATTTTGGCCTGAACAGAGCAAGATTAAAACCTTAGTGTTCAGTGCAATGCACAATGTATAAAACATAAGACCTGCATTTCCCTTGGTTTTAGTCACAAGCATGGAACAGGGTACAAAAGTACCTATAAAGGAGCAAAAAATAAAATGGTGATCTAATGGTCATTGATCCAGAGTCAACCAGGCCTGTTATAAGTCTATAACTAACTTTAATAGTATATAAATAGCTTAAGATAGCAAACTTAAATTTCACTTGGATAGTTGAATTTTGTGATAAGAGAATGACCTCCCCCACCTTTCAAACCTTCCTAGAAGTACAGCATATTCCTATTACTTAAATAGCAGCATTCACAAAACACATTACTGTATTAATATGAAATAATTTCGAATTCATGAGATGGGAAGCTCACAAGCAAGTCTTCATGTTTTTTACTCAACTCTGCTTCTGTATTGGAAGAATCCCACTCCAGGTTATACTCTTGTGCTATTTCCTTCAATACTTTCAGCCTTGCCTCAGGTGGTGGAGCACTAACTGATAGCCTTTCAATGAGCTGCGGAAACAGCAGCAAAAGAAGGTTTCATTAACATAAGTACAGTAAGGTAAATAAGCCCACTTCAGAAAGGCAAAAGGCTAAAGTGAACTAACTGCACGATTGACACCAGAGTCAGGACGGAGCTCAGAAGCAGCCATCACAAATTCTTTCCCATATTTTGTAGTAAATAAATTCTTGATCTGCAACAAATCTGGCACTTCTGCACATCTCGGAGCAGCAAAAATTATGCTTGCAATAGCTTCTCGCAATTCAGCAGGACATTCCCTGTATTGGGGAAAGCAACATCGGAACTTAGTAAAAGCAGGTCGATTATTACTTGCAACAAGTTCATTCCTAACCACTTAGAACAGTTGGATTGCAGTATCAATATTCTTTTCAGCGATGGTAAAGAAACAAAAAAAAAAATCTAACCACCACTTTACTTTGGAACATTCAACTCTGCTCTATGGTTTGAATATGAAGTTTGAATTATTAACTCATTGTCGTAGTGTTTAAACTAGGCAGCTTCCAGAGCTTGTACTTCCCAAAAACATTGAGGAATTTATATCATTAATGACACAACAGTAATACGAATCAGTAGGTTAGCACATTTCAGTAGGTCACAGCCAAGCAACTTATTCTTGGAAATTGAAGAATCAGTATTGCCCTCAAATCCGTACAGAGCTACTAACCTATTGCTCACTGCTTTTTATCATTAAGGAAGGAAAAATTACATGACTGTGTTCATCAGAACGAATCTGTTTGATCAATGGACTTACTTTTGAACTTCCAGAACTGGAACCCGTGACAAACTCACAGAACAGCTCTAATATCTCATAAGCAGCCCATATATTTTGTTCTCTTATAACATGCTCGACCTAGAAAAAAGAAATGCACATAAAAATATAGAACCAATTATGGCATATGAACAAAAGTCAAGATTAATATTTCACTAGTAATCATCAAAATTCAGAAAGTACCCGGATTCGAGCAAAAGCTTCTTGACCAGTTGCGCATATGTTTGAGGTTCACATCTCTCTTATTTTGCAGCAACTTGATGTGGGATATTGCCAAATTTAAGCTCGTTTTGCTACAAAGCCAATCATCAAATGAAATCCATAACACGTCCGTTAACACAAAACCACACATATTCAATCAATAATAAAAACATTTGCTAGGAGCGATGTCACTCATCTATAAAATCAATTCAAGTGAACCATATGCAATTGCAAAACTTCAACCTAAGAGAAACCTAGATGCCGAAATGCAAGTTTTCTCCAGAAAACACATCATAAAGCCGTAAGTTAAGCTTGTTTTGCGGTATATTGCCAAATTTAAGCTTGCTTTGCCACAAAGTTAATCATCAACTGTAATCCATAACATGTCGGTTAAGATAAAATCATATATATTCAATCAATACCAAAATCACTTAATTACTAAGGTGGTCAATTAGTTTATTGATTGTTTCGGCTTTTGTAAATCGTACTCACTATTGGCGGTGCTGTTTATGTTGGTATCCATTAGAATTGAGGTATAGTATCAAATATTTAGCAATAATCAAAATCATCTACTAAGGTAAACAAAATGTCACATGGAAGTAGGTTTTGTAGATGACCACCTAAAAGACCAGCGTAGCGATCACACATATAGAGTATAGTATGTATATATATATGCACATTTTTATTTTTATTCAAATTCTAATTTTAATTCTAAACCGAAGTCTCATTCTCTTATTTTGAGTATTTGACTTTTTTATTCAAAAATCACTTCATAAAATTATTTTTTCAATGGTGTTAAAATGTGCAAACATTTAAAAATACTTGGTTTTTGGGTTTTGAGAAAAGATTTAAGGTTTGATTTGTAATAATAAACCAAGTTGACACTTTATCATGAAGAGATGAGCGTAAACACCCTTGAGTATCCTCTAATTGCAAATTCCACCCTTGGATTTCCAGAATTAGAAACACGGCCTTGAGAGTTTAAAAATATATGGAAAGTGAGTGATCTTTGACAATATGTCTAAATGTAGTTATGTACTTTGCCCTTTGACAAGTGGTTATTTGCAAGAAATAAGTCCTCAAACTAAAGGGACCAAAAATCTCTAGCACAAGGATCCCAGTGTAGCTAGGCCTTTTGAATGCTAGTATATGAGTTGGTTGCACAATCCATTTCAGTTTGCAAATTTAATAAATTCAAGCTCAGTCAATCTGAATTCATTCTTAAGGCTTTTGTATGATAGATTGTCCAAGAACATGACATTGAATTACTCGTCATTACTTTCAGCTTCAATCTTCATACACTTTGGAAATCAAGAGGCAGTACTGACTGAACCAAATGATTGTTTTATTTCTGAAAATCGCAGCAATAAGGAAACCATCTAACACGAAAAAGCTGCAAAACAGATAAAGGAAGATGATATTGCAGGTGAATGAATTAGAGGCATTCTGATAGATTTTAGCTAGTCGAACATCGCGAATCTAGCCATTCAACAATATCGTCTATGACTGCAGAAATGCTTTCATCGGGTTCCCCTTCAAGAATGCAGTGATAGCCATCTCCATAGAGCTTCAGTGTCTTGTCTTTGCTAGAGGCGTTCT